>JAYKAV010003443.1:2341300-2353880 GCA_035582835.1 Phoebastria nigripes
AAAAAAAACCAAAAAAAAAAAACCAAAAAAACCCCCACAACAATATATTTTAATACTATTCATTAATTCTTCATATAGCAAGTACCTTTTGAGACACGATTAAGAAATAAGTAACCAAAAGTTTCTATAGAAACAGAACAGGCACCAAAGAATCATATTCCTTAGATTAGACTGGTCCTTGGGCAAGAGCCAGTGAATTATCCAGGCATCAAATCATGTGACTATACTGATTGCAAATTTTTTTCCCCTTATTTCACAGGTTTCTGACTACATAGTGAAATAAGGGAAGGAATTCCCAATGTAAGAATACTAAATCTGCAAGCCCTTATTCAAGCGAGCAGTGTTCATGAGCAAAGGTTTAAAGCACTTGTTAAATTTTGTGGGATTAGTATCTGGCTAACTGATGACAGCCCCGATCCTGAAGGCACTCAAGCACAAGTAACCTTATATCAAGGAACAGTCCCATCAGACACACATGCCAAATGTCTGGAGCAACCATACCTGTATATGGGGGCAGGAGGGGAAAAGGGAGGGATAATGCCTTCATTTCGTTTGATACAACTTTTTAAATAAAGCCAGCTTCCTCTTTTGCAAACTCGTATTCTAAAGCAAAGGTCCACAAAATTGTTCAATATTTTCTTTCTTTTCTGTAAAATACAGGTATTAGCAGAGGAAAAGCAGTGAAATGTAATATCTGAAACCAGGGAATACAACGCCACAACTGGGTAGGGTGCCTGGGCAATTGCTCTTGCATCATGTTACTGGAAGGACATACAATGCACTAGAGGGTTTTACTAGAAAGGGGTTCAGTTACCTTATGCAATTTATGCTGAAGGAAGAAATCATACTACATTTTACTCATCTGACCACTGTGCCTCACATTTAGTGGCAAGCTGGAGGGCAAGCCTATAACCATTGCACAAAGTACACAGATTAGTAGTCTGTATTCATGCATTAAATTATGATGTACTGTACTTGTATCCCTACACTAGCAACCAATTTTCAAACTGTTTTTTGCTAGAAGGATTATGACCACATGAAGCCTGACCTCCTGCATAACACAGACCCCCTTTAAGCCAATGATTTCTATCTGACCAAAGGATATTTTCCAGAAAGGTAGGTCATCTTGATTTGAAAACTAAGCAATTGATTCAGCCAGTTAAGATGCTTCCAAGCACCACTGCACTCTGCTCTTTGGGGACCAGCATTCCAGACAGCTTACAGTCCAGACTGATTACAAATTGCCCACAAACGGTAATGAAATCAAGGGATGACCTGCAGTAGAATCAACCTGGTACATTGTAAGTTACCACCACTGAAAACATGCACACTTTAGAGTATATGGACTCAAATACCTGTAATAAGTCACAATGGTTTCAGTTGTTTGGATATCCGTGGCACAGATCTTTGGTGCAGGAATATTACTCCCTCTTTCTTTTCTTTCTTTAAAATATAACTAGTGATTATTTTTTTATCTTCCATAAGAATTTGCAAGTTTCTTTCCAAAACACCCATTACTGGTGTTTTTAACGGAAAAGTAAGTTTATGCACCTTACACATGAACAATCTTTTTTTATTATAAAAGGATTTTCTTACTGACAAACAGTAACCCTCTTTCACAAAAAGTCACACTTTGATTTAAATAAAACACACACAAAGATCAAGTAGTCTTTATCACCTTTCTACAGTCCCCCTGACAGCAATCTTATGATTATGTTTGTGAGCCAGCAGTGTTTTACCTGCTAAAATGCACAGGGTTCTCAAACTAAATTGGATTACACATTCAAGAGCGAAGACCTGGATTATATATTACCTCTAGCGCACCTTATTAGAACACCAAAGCCAATTTATTTACTGTCTATGAATGATAATAAATAATGACACTTCAGACCTTAAAAATTACCAGCAGCCATAGCTTTGTTGCACAGCAAACACTATCAAAAAGCTCGGGACAGTATCAGACAGTGACACTTCCCATTCAGCTTTAACCATGGAGTCCTCAGACTAGAGGTGCTTTCAGTGCACACGAGTGACCTGTGATACATCCATTCTTCAGCGTCACAGGCAACTTGCATCAAACTTTGCCTAGAGCTGGAAGGAGGTCACTCCGCAGTTGGTGCCACTGTCGTGCCTGATACTGCCACCCAGGGACACCCTTCCCTCCTCCCAGACGACAAGCATGTGTTATTCACCTGGCTCCTGAGAGCCGAGCCCTGCCCTGCCACATCCTTCTCCCAGCTCTACACTAAGATAATCTACAGCCTGACAGTCTCCCAAGACACCTTCTGTTAAGAGATTTTTATCTTAAAAATGCCTAAACAAACAGCATACATCCTTTTAGCACACATAGCAAATACAGAAGTATACCCTCCAAAAGAGCTAAGATTTAATACAGGTCAGACTGACTCTTGGAGTCACACTCATGAGCTATCACTCAAATAGTCCCATGGATGTCAGCAGCCTATTTGTGTATGAGCTCAACACTGCAACTACGAAAGCTTGCAGAGTCACGTGTGTCATTAGTAAGAATTTTTCAAAACAGGCATCGTGACATTCCAACACTGAATGAAACACACACTGCTTGAACGGTTCCCAATATTTAAAGTGTGCTGATGACCCCTTCTCTTTCCACTAAGGCAAGATGGACACATAATGAGCTCCGGTCATAAACCTGAAACATCCAAGGGACCTATTTGGATTGTAGATGTCAGCTGACTTCTGAGAAAGCCTCAGTCAATAGGGTCAACTTAAGTCATATTTGCACCCTGAGCATTCAGTTTTATATTGATTTCATGGACAACGAATAAACTCTTCCTAAAGTTTAAGTGCTACTTCCTGGACTATAAAAACAATAACTCGTAACAACACATAGCTAAAATGTACAGTACAAGCTATTGTTTTTCCTAGTAACTATAATGAATCATTACTCTTCCATTCTTTCTCAATGCAGTCCACGTGTTTATGTGATTAGCTCTCTCATTTGTCATTACAGGATGAGGTCATCCAACTACTCGTCTGTCAAAACTCAACCTAGAGCAACAATCTGAACTCCATAGGGAATATTATGGACAAATCCTTTTAAAGCGGGGGGTCACTTCTATTTGATTTCATTTCATGGGAGAGCCTAAATGAATAGTAAATACTATACACCACTCAAAAATAATTACGATGTTAGACTTCCAATCCTGGCAATAACCTCTTCTTTGTGAACACCACCCTTGGAACTTTATGAAGGGTTATACAGTTTTGTTTTATAGGTGTTCATTCATATAAACGAAAGCAAAGTAACCACTAAATACTTACTTGATAACTGTCTTTCCATGTGGGTTATATAGCATTGGCTTATATGGATATGTAATGTGGTATCACGAAAAACAAATTCTTCCTCTGATATTAAGGCCTAAGATTTGCTGAGTCTTCCCTAACACCTGCCTTTGTTGCTCTTTCTTTCTACCCATGCAGTTTTACAGAGCACTGATTTACCCAGCCACCATTTCCTTTGCACACGAGTTTTCAAACATGTTCCGTGAAACTGGCTTTGGGGAAGTACCATCACTCTACTGGCATTTAGCAGGACAAGCAGCAAAAACAGTACTTGCTTTTTCTGTCTTCAGGCTGATAAATACAAATGCGAGAAGATTGAAAACCTAACCACTAATCTTTAAAAAAAAAAAAAAGCTCAGGAAGGGCCAATGTGATGATCTGGCTTGACTACTGCAGGATAAAGCAGTAACAAAGGATAAAGCTTTCATCCTCCCTTCAAGTTTAACAATTGTGATTGAATTAGATTATCTTCTAAATATCTTAATTTAGAAGTGATCAGCAGTTGAACATCTAGCACGGTACTTGTCAAAGTGCCCAAACAACTCATGACCATCCCTGTAAAAATCTGTATCTTAACTCGAACCTAAATCTGACTGGGTTTAGACTTTCAGCTTTTAGAACTTTTTGTAAGTTCGTCTGCTAAGCTGAAGGGCCCTAACCATTGTAAGATGTAACCACATTTGTCAGTGTTATCTACTAAGCAACATCTAAAGTATTTTAGGGTAGTAAAACTTTGCTGTTTTTCTCTTCAACAGAGAGGAAAACAGAATGTGCATCACAATCTATATCTATCGCTACATACAGATACAACACACACAGCAAAAGAATTGCCTTTATTTCCACTGAGGCCCAGTTTACAGATGATGAAATGTCCAGGCACAGTAACTCACACAATAATACATCCAAACAATAAGTTCCCAGAAACAAACCCACTAGACTTGACCTGAAACAAAAACCTAGCAGAAGTAGGCGAGTAGAGAGATGAGCACTGACAGGACATGCTAGACAGTTACAGGTATGTGAAGGCTTACAACACAGAGGAAAATGATATTTGGACAAAAATCCAAACAAATAATCTCACACACCTGAAGAAAAGAAGTTTTATAGTACATGTCAATCACACCAGGCTATATGAAGTGATGGAGAAACAGTAAGAAGAATACAGATGGAGTTACAAATGCTGTCAAGGTACGATATAAAAATTTACTCGTAAGTTTGTAAAAAAAAAAAAAAAAAAAAAAAAACAAAACAAACAAAAAAAACCACCAAACAACCAAAAAACCAAAAAAAACCACAAAAAAACCCCAACACTTGTGAAAACCATGACCAAGAACCATTGACCAAAACAGCAGGGAAGTCACCAAATTCTACTCAAAATTAATTCTTGCTAAGTATCCCATTCTCTCAGAGTAGCATAAGCAAATTAAACAGATTTCATCTGTTTCATCTTCATTCAAGAGCAAAATTTAAATCAAGTATCTGCACCAACGTAAGATTCAGATAAACTATATAAGATTAAAGAATAAATCAAGTAAGTATGAGCAATTGAAGAAAAAAACCAAACCAAAACAAAAAACAACAACCACCCCCACCACTAAACTAAGAAAAACAATCGTAAACTGAATTTAGCCAACAAAATCAATGGTACAAATAGAGAACTGAAGTGTGCACAGTAAATTCAGCTTGAACGAAGGAACACTCCTGAAGCACAGTATGGTCAAATACAAGCTAAATCTGAAGAGGAGCAATAGTTTCAGAAAATAATTATTCAAATTCTAACTGTTCTGACTGAATACCTGCAGACAGATCAGATTTCAATAACCTATCAGAGGAGGCACTTTACCAGGGAAAGAAGTGATGCTGAACAGAAAATCCCAAGAACTTTGGCTAATGAAATACTGAAAAACGCAGAGGGGAAGCACAAGACAGGACTGTGAAGAAAGAACCGAAAACACATTAAGAACTTACTAGCTGAAACTAAGACTGCTGCTCTCGTAGGAATCCATACACTCCTATTTGGGAACTTCAGAAAAAAGAAAAAAAAGAACAATCAGAAATTGGGCCTAGAACCTTTCTTTTGAAAAGAAAATAAATGGAAAGATTTTGAAGAAGTCCTCCAGAACCTAAGCCCACCTCAGCACCAGATTTAAAGGCAAAATGCAAATGTAGATTACTGAATAGCAACATTGATCAGATATCAGAAGCATGATTAGCAATCAAAGAGCTAAAGAAAAGCAAGGTTTCAGTCAAATGCTTACAGCCCTTTGTACATCTCGTATCGGCATACTTTAGCAAAGTCAGTGGCAGCAACAACTCCTGTCTATTACACGAAAAAGCCATGCACAGTGTGATACTGTGAAGGATAAAAAAAGTAGAGGTCGCAAATCTTAGGGAAGAACAGAGAAAGCTGAATGGATTCTGCCTATACCAAATATTTACAAGAAGAATAATCATATGAGAATACATATGTTTTAATTAACTTTCAAAAGCATTTGAGAGTATATACTGGCATACCTTGTGGAACCTTTTTTAATTCTACAGAACTCTAACTGAAACTATCAAGGGCCCAAACCTCTGTGAAATATGATACATTCTTACAAAGATGCATAACTAGACAGGGGAGTGATGGAAATGTGGAAACCGATGTGAAGAAGCGCTACTTGCTCTATACCTTTCGGTGTGGGACCAGAAAGTAATACCAAAAACCCTGTAAGCAATACAAACTCTGGTATAATACAGAAAATTACTAAGAGGCCTAGACACTTATTGCTTACTATATTGTGATCCTGTGTGACATTTCCAACAGGGTTCCATACAAACAGAGATCTCAGGAGAAATAGCAGGCCATCCTTGAATTCCATGTGTCAAGCAACAACATTACGTCAGAAGGCAAAAATGGCAAATGACAGCTCAGCTCAGAGGCCTTGATGGGTCACACTACTCGAAGTGTAAAAGATGAAGTAACATCAAGGAAAGTCTTTGACCAAGAAGCATTACAGTACAGAAACCAGAGCTACACCAAGCAACATCTCAGGCACTGTATCTGTGCAAACAGTGCATTGCCTGTAAGAAACAGAGATCAAGAGAAGCATTAGGCAGGAAATGAGACACCTTCCAATTAAGCACCTGTGAAAGCATCTGGGAATTCAACAGAAAGACTAGTGAGTTAATCTGGAGAATCAAACTGCAGTTCAACCCTAGACATCTGCATGTCCTCTTGAAGCAGAAGTGTGAAGAAGCAAACACACCCACAGCAGATCCTAACAAGAAGCTCAGCAGCATCAGAGCAGATTTGGTGTAACACCAAATGACAGAGCGGAGCGGAAGAGACTAGTTTCCACCCCATAAGCCAAAATGAACATGGAAAGCTGATGGATAGGCTGACCACTCATGTCAGTTATGCTAATTGCATGCATTTTGATAAATGCTATATTTCAAGTATCAGAAAGCATATGCTTTCTACTCAAGTGTACCAAGTTTGACATGTAAAATCCTACCTGCTTGAGTAAACAAGGATAAAAAGTGCCAAGTTTGTTAAAGCACGTACCATCCTTTCATCAGGCAGATGATATACTGGCCAAAAGCTTTTCTAAATCTTAAGTATAAACAGGTTTTCAAGCAACCTCTTCCTCAAGCCTCTGAATTGAGAGGTTGAGAGCAAGATAGAATCTTCTCTCGAAATTTGAGCTACTAATTGTGTTGTCCAGCAAGGCTACAGAAAAGCGTTCCGAGTTAGAACACTGTCACAGTATTAAAAATTGTATTAGATTTGACATTGAAGGCTTGCATCAGCCAGCCGAGCTCAGAACCTCTCCTTTCTGCCTTTCCAATGTGGAAATTACATGATAACCCCTTCTGCAAAAATATCTGGGGAGAAAGACAGTACTTCATCAATTTCTTTTATCACCAGAAGTCAGCAAATTTCCATCTGCTCTCTTCTGCTTAAGCATTTGAATCATCTTTGGCAACATCTCATGGACTTACAAACTCGTACTGACTCTCTCACACATGCACTGTCTCAGCTGTAAGCATAAATACCCTATCTGCAAAATAATTCACTCCTAAAAACAGTTCTTGCAAACTAAGAACAATTTATTTGCCTTGGGATTCAAAGAGATCTTACAATAAACGTTTTAAACAAATTTACTTAGAATTTCATCGCCACTTCACACACAAATGTACACACGCAGAAGGAGCACAGCAGTCACAAGCTAATCGTACCACACCCTCGACCTCTCTCCCTGTAAGCTCTAAGTGAATACACTGCTCTGCCGTCAACTATTAGTCGGGCTAATTCCTTGCAATATTGTTTCCAAATAAAAGAGTTTGCAAGCATTACCACAGTATAGCAGAAAGCAGTTAGAGACATTTTTTAACCTATTTGTTGCATCAGAATGCAAGATATACTTAATAACACAAAAACATGAGCCTTTTCATTATTTATAAACTTTATGACATGTTCAAGATCCTTACATCCATGAAAGTAATACGGTCATACAGGGCACAGTGCCCAAATGATGGGAGAGATCTGGGTTCATGTTCTCTCCAAATGCCTCTGCTTCAGCTGATGCAGGCTGCCGTGTAACATACTGGATCCCTCCAGAGAAGGAAGTTATTTCATACAGGCCAAACTACCAGGCTGCCCAGGGAAGGTAGCTGACAAGCAGGAAGCAGAATAGGTATGAAGGAGAGAGGGTTAAAAACAGCTGGCACCTTTGAGAAAACTAAGAAGAGGAAAGAAACACTTTTTCCCCTGTTGGTGAACAAAAGGAAGATGAAGCTCTTGAGCGAGGGTCACACAGAAGCAAAATACAGGCATGGCATTATGTGCAAGGCTTGAAACAATTTCCTTATGGAGAAAGCTCATCAACCATCAAATACTTTTAAAGCAGAAAAGTACATTTTTTGGTCTTGTCCTGGAAGATTAATGCAGTGATGCAAGATAATGAGAGTTTGCAGAACAGCTATGAAAATCCAATTTAAAATCCAACTTGTAAGTCTTTCCCGTTTTTCTTTTGTTAAAAAGGAAAACAGCACCCAAACAACCCTTCAGTTAAGGCATGCTTACAAAGGAAAGTCACATTGATGTGGCTGGTACCGACATAGACACAATCATTTAAAAGAGTCCAGGCCTTAATTCAGTATAAAAATGGATCCACACTGCTTAGTAGAAAAGCTGTATCTCTTAAGTAAACTATTAATCAGATACATTTTGTTAGCAGAGATGACTTCTAGGGGCTCACTAATTAGGCACTGCCCTAACACATAACAAGATGATCATCATGCTTCTAACTTGTTACAATCTAATATTAAAATAAGTGCAGGAAACTTCTACAATGTCCAAACGAGTGTTTAAATAAGGGAGCTTTCTCTGTTCAACTAAGTTACATAAATTGAGGCCAAGAGGTTAGAGTCAGTGCAGAAAGGGCTGATATTTCACCCCTTCCTCCAAAGTGACTGATACTCCTTTTCCTGCAACGGGTTGCTGTACTCAGAGTGGATCCAGGAGAACAGGTAATGTGAGTACTGCTCTTCTGCTTCAACATAAAGCCACCCAGAATTACTTTCACCCACCCCCAAGGCTATATAAACTACTTGTTTTTAGACTGACATGTGTCAAAAGACCTAAAAGATCCGGTCTTCTGGACTTTGCTCTGGTGATGGTAACCTCCGTCCACAGGATGGTGGTAAGGAAGTGATGGAGGACAGGTAACACTGAGACCCTGGCAGCTGCTTCGAGGGTAATCATCAGCCTTCAGCCACATTTTCACAGTCACAGTACCCAGGCACAGTGGTGTCTGAAGAGGCCTGTCCCCAGCCTTCCCTCCTCATCCCCATTCATCCACAGGAAAGCGCTCTATCTCTTCCTTCAGCTATGCCAACACAACCACATTACAGCGCGGCCCCAACTTAAGCTCTTCAAAGTTTGACATGTTCGCAGATGGAGAGAAGGGCATTGCACTTAACCCTGATCAGTTTGCTGACTGGTTAGTTTCAGAGCAAACCTAGAATTGAGGGCAATGCCAGAGAATCAATGCTTCTCATTGTTGAACCACCGCTTAAATTACAGAGTGAAGCCATCTCATGTCATCAAGCCCACAGTCTCATCAATTTGAAAGTCAATTGTCATTCTACAATTTAAGACAAATGACTTAAAGAGTCAATAATGAGGGAGTACAAGTCAGCAGAAGTTAGACCACAAGAAAAAAGTGACAGCTGTATTTACATCCTCTCTTGCATGTATAAATTCAGACCACTCCCACCACAGTGAAAAATCTTACATACAATATTTCCAGTCAACTTCAAGGACACATAATCTGGTTTCCCACAGAGCAACCAGGCCAAATTTTATACCACATTCATGGGTGGGTAACTTTTTAGATTGTATCTGAGCAAATTTCAGCATTATGTCACTACAGAAAGGGCAATTAAAAAAAAACCCAAACAACCCAAAGAAACCACCCACAAAAGGTTCTTTTCTTCCTGTTTCTATACTTTTGACCAGTTAACCTCCACCTCTGTCATGAGAACTGTATCGTTATGACCTACAGAACTTCCACAGCGTCATCCTAAATGCTATTATTATTATAAATGATGTACCCTGTTGACTGTTTCAGCAGATTTATTTACTTTGAATAAAATCAGGATCAGCTAGGTCCCTCAATACCTTGCTTTTAGCCAGTCTTACTTACCAAGAACAATCCATTGGCTTCCTCCACCTGCCTTGGCCCTCAATGGGCAGACCACAGCTGTTAGAACAACCGGTGTAAAATTCCAGTATTTCCATGAAAAACAAATAATCCTAAATTCCATTTATTACTGTGCCTACCAAGCTGGGAGCGGCCTGAATACTCTACATCCCTTTCTTTCTTCCTCTCCCACCTTTTGTCCACCACTGTGTCAAAAACCCATGTGCTAAAATGGCAAGGTCTGACAAGTTCCCATACAGCCCTTTAACTACCGCCAGCACTAATAACTTCCTGCATGCTAGCAGTGGGTGTTTGTTTAGTTATGGTTCTGGCAACATACTGAAAAAAGCTACAACTTTTTTCCAGCCCTTAGCCCTACAAACAAAACCCCTAGAAATTGTTTAGCTACTTGTTGCTACTACCTCAATCCCACAGCAGCTGCAATTCCAGGCAAAGCACAGACACTAACAAAAGCTACATGGAAAGCAGTTTTGAAAATACGCATAGAACTTTTGCCTTCTAAATCAATATTCATTATACCGATTGCATACTCACATACGAAAATAATGGATACAGTGCACAAAAACTTAAATTCCAAGGGGAAAAAAAATGCAGAAACAAAGACAGAACTATTTCTGTATTCTGAACTCCTATCAAATGCTGCCGGCTTATCTGACCTTCACAAAAAAAGGAGTGCGCATTTATGAATCTTACTCCCACTCCAGGACTAAATCTTCAAAAGTGATCTCTCCAACTGTACAGTGGTATCATCAATCAGACTATTATACATATAACTGCAAGAAGGCCTAGATATACATGCACTGTGCAAACAGGTTGAAGAGAAAACCCAAAATTCTCAAAATATTTTCCCAATAACTAAGAAGTGTTTGGAAAATTGACTGGGTATCTCAAACGATCTCTAATTCAAAGATAACAAAGTCAGAAAGGTACAAGAATGCCTTGTCAGACCACCTACAGTAAGATAGAGGAAGAAATCCTTAAGAGGCCAGGGGGTAATCCATGAAAGGAGAGTCTGCAAAGAATTCCTCAGTAAACACAGCAGGGGCAAACTTTTAAGGCAAGAAGTTCTTTTTACAGATTTGTCAACACAGCCCGTAATTCAAAAAATTCAAAAAAAAAAAAAAAAAAAAAATCTACAGCCAACATGGGGTGGCTGCTGGTCACTTTCCACACAAGAATGAGGTGGTTTATCAACATACAACACTGAAGAAGACCAAAGATCTCAAGAGCCTACATGAAAACACACTTTACAGTGGTGCGTTAGTTTAGATTATAAATTGTTTACAAGTCCATAGAGCATTCAAAAGCTGAAGAAACACTTAATCTCCTGGTAAATATGCACAGGACCTTGAACCAAACATAGATGTAGTCCGTATATTTATTTTGATTAGCCTGAAGAACTAGTTGCAATGCAAGTGGGTAAGGAAGAAACCACAGCTTTTTCAGAGAATGAGTTTGACTATTTTCTGCCAATTCAAGGACTGGTGGTAACACCATTGGGTTCTGTATCTCCAATTTTATAGAAATGCATATATATTGCCTAAAAATGATGAAAGGTTTCGACAAACGTATATGCACAGTATTACAGAGAACAAGATGCGTATAACCCAAACATCTACAAAAGTGTCTCCAGTTGCCAGCGGTCGAAAACAAAGCATTCGGGGAACATACTTTAGAAGGACATCCTGAAGAATACGGAGAAGCCGAAGCAAATCTGTTCTCATAGTACACGTTTGTGAATTACAACTCGGTCTTATTTTAAACAACGCCTGTGAGAGGTTCAAAAATAAAATCCTGCCAGCATTTGGGCAAGTCACACCCAGACGTATGAAGGCATCGGACACTGGTGATCGCCTGCACAAACCTTCACAGCGCGTAAATCCTCAGGGAAACCTTAGCGTATTCCACACAGCCAAGCACCTGAACACCAACAAGGCGCCCAAGGCCCCCGCCGCCCTACAGCGGCATCAGCCGCCGCCCGCGGCCGCGGCAGGGACGCCGGCTTCCCCCCGGCAGGGCGCGGAGGCCCCGCACCGCCCGGGAAGGTGGCGAGGAGCGGGGAGGGTCCCCCGCAGCCCCGCGCGCGACGCCTCGCCCCACGGCGGTTGCGCGGGTGTCGCTCCCCGAGGGCCGTTATCCCGCCCGGGACCCACCGCCACCCCGGGGGAGCCGCTGAGGGAGACGGCGCGAAACGCGGCCGCGCCCTGCCCTCCCCGGGACCCCGGCGCCGCCGCCCTTACCCGCCAGTCCCCCGCCGCCGCCATCGCCGCCGTGCCCCTTCCTCCTCTGGAGGATGAAGTAGGGGTTGGCCCGCTCCGTCACCCACAGGGCGTTCGCCAGCAGCACCTCCTCGGGGTTCACCCACATGCTCCCAGCGCAGACAAAGGCCGGCCCGACCGGCCGGCTGGTAGCGGGGCGCGGTGACTCACGTACGCACCGTCCGCATCAGACGCCACCATGCCCGGCCGCCGCGGCGGACGGCGCAGCCCCGCGGGCACCGGCGGGCGCAGGGCGGAGGGGCGGCAGCCGCATGCCCCCACCGCCTA
>JAYKAV010003443.1:2354155-2454188 GCA_035582835.1 Phoebastria nigripes
GCCGCCGCGCGCCGGGAAGGGGGGCGGGGCTGCGGCGTGCGAGCCGCGGCGGCCGTTTCCTCAGCGCGGCCGTTGCAACGGCCGGTCCCACCTGCGGGTGGCGGGGGCAGGGCCGCCCCGCGTCGCCGTCCTTCCCCCGCATGCCTCGGGGCGCCGGGGGGCTTTGCCCCTTCAGCAGCCGTCGCTGGCCGGTGGTCCGTCCCTGGCATTAATCACTGGGGCCACTGGGGAGGAGGTGGCGACGTCCCCTTTTTAACCGCCTGTCTTGAAAGATTTGGCCTTTCCATCTCGTGGCGCAGAGAAGTTTGTAAGATTGGGTGTTGAAAGGAAGAGAGGGCTCTGGCCTCGGCTTTGAAGGAAGCCATCCACAGGAGGCGGTGGGGCTGCCCTCTTGCCACAGCCCCTTTTGACGTACCCCTTCTCCGCCGTGGCCAACACTGCTTTTGAAGTTAACCTCTGCTGCTGAAGGCCACATCGTGCCTGCTGGCTAAGATTGGGGGGAAGTTTTAAGGGCCTGAAAAGCCCTAAAATAAACCAGTATATTTGGTAGGTATGCCAAGCACACTCAGAGGGTATAGTAGTATGTATAGATAACATGATTTGTACCCTCGCAGCTCTGAACGCTATTTTGATTTCCAAGTTTGACTCGCTGGCCTCCCTTTAGTCAGAAAACTGTTACTCTCTGACCAGATACTTATCTTTGGTTTATTAAAGATGTTGAGAAGAGTAAGTTAAACCCCAAAGAAAATAYTAAAACCGTGTTCCAAGCACAAACGTTTCATATGCAGGCCGTAGCTTTACAGTAGTGTTTAGCCTTTCGTCACCTGGTGCTGGCGTGGAGCTGGGTAACCAGTGCTCATCATGTGGAGATGGACACACCGTCATGGGAGGAATGACTCTCCGTCTGAGGTAGCGGTCATGCGGCTGTTACTGTGTAGGTAAAAAGTTCAGGAGAGGGAAGTGACTGTCTCTGATGAACGCTTAAAAATTGATAGTACTGCCGTCAGTCCCACTGCACTGTGGGGAATATTTGTCATTGTCACTAAGGCAGGAGACTGCGATCTAAATGGGAATGCAGAAGAGCTTCGTCACCCTTTCCGAATTTATCATAGAATCAGATTATTTTGAATTTTAGTCTTGTTGAAATTACCTTGTCCTTTTAACTGGAAGATTTTGGGAGGGGGTAGTATTTTTAAAGAAAATCTCTGAACAAGCAAATTTCTTACAGCTTTGAGAAGAAATTTCAGGATTTATTTTTTAAACCAGCTCTGGTCAAAACCTTCGTGCCAAGTAGATTGAAAGTTAAATTCTAGCCTGGCTAAAAGTAGTGGCAAAAATTCCTAGTAGCTTCCTTTAGTACGGGCAGGATGTCACACACACAAGGCTCGTCAATGCTCCTGTGTTGTTATAGGAGTACTGATGGCATTACGTACTAGTGATGTATGTAATACAATACTAATACAAACTAAGGAGTTATTTCTTATAATGCTATATTATAAGCCTCTCAGGGAAGAAAATAAACATGATTCTAGAAGGACAACCGTTCTGTGCAATGTCATCAGCCTAACAGACAATAACAGTACTCAAGTGGAAGAAAGATGAAATAAAGCAGACATTTTACCATTTATTCCCCAGAAGACCTTCTTACAATGGACCTCTTTTTTAGATGCAGCCAACTAGCATTTGCTAGTGGTTCAGGACAGCCGTTCAGTTGACTAGGAGCAAAGATAAAATAGCAGGATGTCAAAAATTATCTTTCAGAAATGCACACATTGTTCAGGTTGGAATAATAGCTGTATAGGTCCTACACGAGGCCTTACCTTAGCATGGAGAAGCACCTAGCCATCATTATCTAGAAGCTTAGAGCCTTCAACTGCTGTAAATCAATACCTTATTTGTACATGGAGAGGTGGGTGTTTAGATTTTTGTGAGAAGTGTTTTATTTTATAAATAGTACTAAAGCTTTAAAAGACTGGAGGACGTTGCTTTAGGTGTGATGTGGGATGAAACAGAAAGTGGGGGGAAAAAAGTATCTGAGATTTCTTAGTGTGCGGTCAACTCAAGTGCCACAAACCTCAGTGTTTATATGCCCATAACACCCCGTATTGAAGAAACTCAAAGCATTCAAAAATAATGTCACTTTTATCATGCTCCTGCAAGTACGTATTATGAGCACTTTTACAGATGAGCAAACTGAATCATACAAAGTAATTCTTGCTTTGGTTTGTCCAGCAAGTCTGCGAGTAAAAGTAGTCAAATCACAGCATCCGCTACCTGCAATTCCCCACTTCCCAGCTGTGATCACAGTATCCTTCAAAGGCAGGACCAGGGTTAGTCACTCTCAAGCCCTTTATCATCCCAGAATAATTTTATACTCCTTGGGTTTAGTCTCAAAAGCCATTAATGGATTGGTTGCATACATGAGTCCCATTTGTGTCAAGCGCCTGCTGTAAGATGTAGGTTTTGTATGAAGTACAAGATTTGATGCGTGTCAAGTCTTTACTCCAAATTGGAACATGACCTGCCTGATAGGAAAGAGTTAATCTCTGTAGGATTGAGGCAGCTATTCAGTACCAGGCCACCAGAAATATAATTTACTATCCCAGGAGGACAATGTCAAAATGTCTCCCAAGGGAATCTGGAAACAAAATATTTCAAGGTCAAGGAGTGAGAAGGAATCAGAAAGAATCCCAAACAAGCCCCAAGAGTTTGCAACAGGAGGTGAGGGCGTGTTTACCAGTATAAAAGCAATTTGAGAGGACAAGGTGTGCCCTAACTGCATAGGCTAGATAAGCATCTGCACCTCACTAAAAGGATGCTGACAGAAGATTTTTGGATTTGCTGCTTTGCAGAAGAAAAAATCTCACTTTTTTTTTTACCATTTTCCTTTCTGTAACCTTTCTCGCCTGTCTCGTATGCCATAAATGAAAACGTGTATTGGCTTCTGCATTAATTTAGCTCGAGTGAAAGGTGATTTCAAAATAACAGGCTAGCAGCAGGGCATTCTGTTCCTATCGATGTGGTGATTCTTAGAAGGGAAATGTCTGGCATTTCTTCCGGGTACCTACAGAGGAGCAGGGTAGATCTTCACTGAGCTCTAGCGGCTTGTTTTGGAGCTTGGCACGCCAGAGGTGGAACAGAAGAGCAGTGTTAACTTTGAATGGTGTCAGGCATGCAGCAAGACAGCAGGGAGAGCACCTCACCCTCTGACAGGAGCTTTCAACAGTGACTCTCTAACTTACTCATATTCAACAAGAGGCTTTTACTAAAGCTACCTACCTACCAGGAGGTCTGTTACAGCTTGAATTCTTCTATGTTTGCATATCTGACAGGAAACATCAACTTTAAAGATAATATSCAGCTGCCCGTTTCTCTTCCCAGAACATTTTCATTGCCTGGGAAGACTGTCAAATTCAGGACAAACAAACTGACTGCAAGCTTTCAGTCTGGATGAGGAATGTACATTTCCAAGGAAGGTTAAATAAAACAGTTTCATATTCTGCAATGCATTTTTTGCACTTGCACTTCCCTATAATTATGACAGCTCTTCTTGAGCTTTTTATAGACATAAGCACTGGGCAGTAGTAGAATGATCTGGGTCCTAATACATCAGTATTTATTATCTTGTCAATCCCTATGTCATTTTGGAAACATCGTCATTAAAGATCCTTTAGCATAGTATTGACTGTGTAGAATATTAAAACTATATATGGACTGCTACAAACCATCCCTCACTCACTATTATCCCCTTGTTCTGAAATCTCTCTGTGGGTTCTTTTTATACCCAGCTGTTATGACCAAGTTAATTCCATATATGATCTGTCTTTACAATTAAAATTCTTTGCCAAAATCCAGATATATCATACCAACTCTACTATCTCTACTGACCAAAGCTTTTACYCTGCCAAAAAAGGAAACCAGCTTTGTTTGACAGGACCTGCTTCATGAGATCATATATCGACTGTTCAAGATAAAATACAATTACATTCTCATCCTGGAACTATTTGTTAACATTGTGGCAGATTAATCATTCTGTTATTGTAACAAAGTTCAGTGATAGACTAACTAGTCCATAGTTTGGTAGGTCTAACTAACTAATTAACAAAGCTTGTTGTTTCTAAATGTGGGAATTCCATCAGTGTAAGGATGAATGTATAAAAATTTCAACATCCGGTATCTTCCAGTGGAATGAAAATAGAAAAAGCTCAAGAATTAAAACTGCAAAGAAGTTATTAAAATTTCCTACAACAAAACAAAGCTGACATAATCATAAATCTGAGAAGAAAAACAACAGCCCTTTGAATATGCCTTAGGAGGCTACACACAGCTGATCTAATGTTACTAACCTAAGTGGAAAGCCAACAAACATTTGATGGCAGCTGATATTTTAAATGCAACAGTGCCCTGAAAAAGGCAGCATACTTCAGCGAGATGCTAAAAAAAAAGGGAGGTATACATCTTGGTAACAGCATGATCTGCCCCTTTCTCTCAGATTCAGGGATCCAACTTCATCTTGCGCCTTCCTGTTGGCACCTTCAGGAGCCACCAGCAGTCAGACAGATGAGAAGTCACGGAACCAGTTCAGCAAGCAGCTTCATTGGCACTGCTTCTTCAGCATGACAGGAGTGAGAAAGTTTGAAGAAAAACACTGGCAAGGAATAAGGTTTCTTTTAAAGATTTTGATGGTTTCATTACATGCTCTTGTAATTAATAGCTTGATCCAGTTGCAGATGATAGATTTCTTGAGGGACAGCGTAAGTTATGTTGGACAAGAGAGAAATGCTGGACTGAACTTGGCTTTAAGAGTGTTAATACTCACTTATTATACTTACCCCAGAACCTCTTCATTAATTACTTATGCTAAATACCTGAATTTAAATACTTTATTATGTGTCATAAGACTTAATTAACTTTGCCCATTCATAAACTGGTTAGGTTTGTTTATCCTTAAATTCAGAATAAATTTTGTTTACCCTCTGATGACATTCCTTGCTTTTCTATGCATTGTTTTTGTTATCTGTGTTATGCTAAAATAGATGCCACATCTGATTTGAAATTATTTAGAGAAGCAACATTCCATCGAAGATGAGGAACAAACCTACATTAGATCTRTGGAAACACAGGGAAAAGCCAGGGTACTGGTCTGTCCATTTACTCATTTGTGTATTGAATGGTTTACAGAGTTAATTTAATTTGCAGTTAGTTTACTCTAGTGCTTTCCTCACTATTAGTCTGGGGTATCCTGCATCGTTTCTGGTTGCTGAAACCAGAAACCTGAAAACTGGCTTAGAGGTCTCCAAAGCATAACTGGGCAGGGAGACATCATGAAGCAGAATACAGAATTTTCCCCCCTGGTTTGGCTTACAAACTCAGTTAATAAATAAGAGTCACAGTAATGTATTATAATAATTGCAATTCTTCTGWTTAATTGTGATGTCCCTTACCTTTTACCAAATAACACGATGTGATTATGGAGGGAGTCGACAAAGATGTTGATTTGGCAAGTGCTGGCATAGAGATGGTAACATAATTTGTGGGTGTGCATGTGTCTGTTCGGAGAGAGTCTGTAAATGGGGGTGGGGTTTTGTTTATTTGTGGGGGTTTTTTGTTTGGGTTTTTTTTAATTTGTTTTTAATAAAGACGACCTTAACATAAATTTGTGCTCTGGGTTCTACTAATATCTCTTTTGTTGAGCAGGCTCTTCAGAAAACCAATTATCTTTGATACTTATTTCTGATGCAGTGCCACATGTACGATAGTCTTTTGAACATGGGTCAAACTGGGGGCACCATTTTTAGATTAAATTCCTTGATGATCTTACCAGGGCCCTTTTTAAAAAAAAAGTTGGGGCAAATAGGGTATAGTTGAATAATCACTGCCTTAAGTATTTCAGAAATTATTGTGCAGTGTATTTTTGTTTCATTCTACCTTTTTTATTTTTGTCTTTCTTTTTAAGTGTCTCTGAGATGTCCTCTACTAACTTACAAAATATAAGAATATGTGGCATATACCAAATAAATTCCTAATACAACTCCAGCACAATCAGTGAAGATACATCAAGGAGGAATCTTGCTTTGTGCTAGACTGGGACTAAATGCTTAAAAATTTATTATGTGGCAGCTGGTATCTGAACCGGTACTTAAAAATTTCTGTTATATGTTCTTAAAGGAACTAGACGGTTCCTGAAATGCTGATAAAATATGCTTGATTTGACATCTAAATGATGGGTAATAAACTGTTTACCAGTTACTTGCCTGCTTATTGAAAATAACGTAGACAACACCAAGATGCTGAAATTTGAACAGCTGACTTTCTTTGAAAACATCAGTTCCAGTTGAACACATTAAAATCCCCCGTAAATAATGTCATCGTACTTGGTGTAACCTAGGAGGCCAGGTTTGCCATAGCAGTTGATCCACATAGCCTCGCAAAACCAAATACATGAATTGGTTTGTGCTAATTTTCTGAATGAACCATGTAAAGAAACACTGACCTGGATAAGGTTGAGATATTTTTCAGTTTCTTAGAGCGCTGTTGCCTGCGTGTAATCATGGGCTTACAAGACTACGTTGTGTGTTTAGCTCTCTGAAACCTAAAAGAAGAAGAAAGCATACAAGTTTTTATTGTTATTATTATTATTGGCTTTGTAGATCAAAAAAGAAAACATACATTTCAGTGTTCACCAAAAAAGTGTGGCCAAAGGAGGCTTTGAAATGCATGCCTATAACTTTGGGATAAGGTGGTACTCAGTGTAAGACAATGTGTTGCCAACTGGACTCTTAATAAATCTTTAATTCTTAGGAAATTTGGAAGAGGATATTTAGATGGAGGGAGATGAAAAATCTTTGATTACTACAGGAAGAGAAAAGGTATGAAACAATTTTGTGAAAAAGCATGGAAGTCCTACTCTGATTCCTCTCAAAACAAACAAACAAAAACCAACTGCCCCCCTTCACTTGCTTGAAGTTCAGACCTACCCCATCTCCATTCAATGACCGGATTTAACCTACCTCCCTCCAAGGCAGTAGCTAAGGGGAAATGAGTTGAAATATGCCTGGCCACAGGCATGTTGCTTCATCAACTTAGCACCGACGGCTGGCTCCTGAGCTATCTGGAGTTGCAGAGGTCGCTACAGGGGGCCGTTACCATGCTTCGGTGAATGTTAGGGAGGGGATCTAGTCACAACTCACCCTTCAGCCTTTTTGTTTAATCTGGTCATTCTCACCTCTCTTGTTCCAGACTGTAAAATTTGGTATTTGTTCATTAGGATCCTCCTTACTTTCTTCCAACCACCTCTTCTCCCCGTAGGCAGAAGGGAGTGGCAGTTTATTTTGGCATTACAATACATCCATAGTGAACAGCTCAAATAAGGGTGTCTACCCAAATGATGTAGAAATCAACACAGTTGATGCAATTTCTGCACAGCTCCCTGCTGGCCAAGGAATACATTACCAGCATGCACATTTCACTGTGCAAGTTATGGAAAAATACAGAAGTTATTGTTTGAAAATAAAAATGCAAAACTAGTGGTACATTGCAGAATACAACTACTCACAGCCCCCCTTCCCCCCGCAAGAAATTGCTGTTGTGGGCTGGGTGATTACTTCATGTGTTTGCTCGTGATTATGTCTTGTGCTAATGGCTCCTATGGAAGGAGCTGCTCTATACTCCCTGTGCTGATGAAGCTGTATGGGAAGAATTTGGAGTGAGGGAATAAGGGACCAGTAGGTGCTGGTAAGAATAAGCTGCCCCTCAGGAATACTTAAAAATGATTCTTCCGTCATTTATAACAATTTCCCTTCCATCCCGCTGCCTAGGAAAAATGATCTACAATCAAATGTTGCAGTTGACTATGTGTATTAGCAGTAGCTTTCTGTAGAAAAGTATAGTTTGGATCATTTTCAGGTGGATATTCCCAGTGGTGCAGACCTCAAAAACCAAGGAGTTTCTTCAAAGTTTCCTCTTTTGCTTGAAAACAGACACTGAGAGCAGTCACGGAAAGTATCAGCTCTAAAACAAATCTGTTGAGAAAGTCACACTGACATATGACACACATATCTGAAAAGTCATGAACATGCAGAGCTATGGCAATTGGATTACAACCTGAACTACAACATGGTCTATGCCAAGAGCTTTCAGTACAATTAATATTTTATTTTGCTGTTCATTTGATTTGCAATTCACATGGACTGTTATGTCCAAGGTGGTCTCGACAACAGCATTTGTAGTGATTTGTGTAGTTTTATTAAATGTCCTATAGTAATTCTGACATCTTTTTGCTCTTCTCTGCTCATTTACGCTGATGTAGCAGAAAGGATATGTAAAAGTTGATCTATATCAGAAATGAAACTTCTCTCTGTTAAATGTGTCAGAAGTTTTAAAATTGTTTTTGTTCTAAAAACCCAGTACATTTTTACTATAGTTTAGAGAGCGACCTATCAGAGAGATGTTAGAAATCAATAGTCAGGAAGAAGTATGTCTGTATGAACAGCTTTATTTCTAATTTTTCGGGGGTAGAAATTTGTGTTAGAGAAGGCCTTTAGGACATCATAGAAATTAAATCTGCTGTAGCAGAGAGGATCATGCCTGTGCTTTCTACCACACATACCCAAATCTGTTCTTAGCCCTTTCAGAAATCTAGTATAGATGATATGTACTCTCAGCTGAACTGCCACCCTGCTTGCCACTGCAAGTTAAGCTATATCTGTAGAACCTTACATATTGATTCAAACTTTCATTTTACACATTACACTTCAGGGGGGGGAACCTACAAACAGCCCTGTTTGTAGTAAGGATTTTGAGCTCATGAAAATAGTAATAACTTATGCAAAGGAAAAAAATAACACTGAAATAATGTAAGCATTTTTTAAATATATAGATATACATTTTATTAATCGATATGCATGTATTTATATATAACATATAAGATGCATTTGCCAATAATAAAGGGTGAGAGTCAATATCTACTGAACCATTTGCTAATTTTATTTTTAAAGGAATTTATTAGTATACATACTATGGTCACATTCCCATGACAGAATTTCCAACAGTCCTGAATTGCAACACTTTGGAGAAACTTGCAGTTTTAGATGTCTCAGAAAACTGAGACAAACAGGAAGGTTAAAGTTCAGATGCAAGAAAGAAAGAATTCGGAGACTTCCGAGCTATGTATGCTACTGATGTAAATGAGGTACTTCCAAAGTAAAATGAAAGCTCTCATTTTAAGGTAATATCCAATTAAAAGGCTAATATCTGCCATTTTGTTCTGCTTATAACCAGTACAGCTTTAGGCTTTGCTACCTTATCCTGCCATCCCAGGAAAAAACAGCTCCCACTATTGTTTCTCATGATGGAGAAGGCCTGCTGATGCAGCCCAGCTGCTGCATGGTAAAAGCTACAGGGAGCTTGTCTTCATTTGGGTTTCTTTGTTAATTAAGCCACGGTAAGTCACACACAATTTTAGCAGTGCAGACAAAAGGAGCTCTTTGGCAGGCTCCTGGCTGCTGCTCTCCCTCCGTCCCACTCCTCTTGGCTGCCCACCAAGCAGCTGCTGAGAATCTGGGATCAGGGTTTTTGTCTCCACAAAAAATGCCTACTTTTACTGGCTGCAGTGCTAGCCCAGGCACTCGGCCAGCTTCTCCACCAGTCTCCTTACCATGACACAGACAGCCTCTGGTACAAGAGTTGTGTTGAGCTAGAGCTAGCCTAGCCTAAGTGGCTGTAAGCTGCATAGCAACCTAGTCTCCAGGTTAATTCAGCTCAGTACTTGCCTGCTTTCCAGGCATCCATAAAGGTCCTAATGTCTTCCCACAGTTCCCCCCGAGGCAAAGACAAGCTTTCCCTTATTTGTGGCATTGGTTCAAAACATATTAGTATAAAGCACCATGGTACCTACTCCCATATACATATGCAGAAACAGCAAAAGCGCTGTTAAACCCACCAGAATGTGCTTGATGGAGGCTCATACCCTGTCTGGATGCAAGTGTGCAAAATATTTGCTATCAGTGGTGACACCCTCATAAGTCATCGCTTGATACCATCAGAGATCAGAGCAAAACTGTGCCTTTGAGCCATTCCGGTAATTTCTGCCAGGTGCTGAGAGAGGAAGATGCATCATTCTTCAACCCATTCTTGGCTATTGACAAACAAAGGTGAAAGAAAGGGATGAGAGAAATGGAAGGAGGAGAATGCAGAAGGAAATGGTTTAACATTGAAGGAAAAAGAAGAGAAAGAGATATGTAAATATAGAAATAAAAAGCAGAGAAAGAGAAAAGCAACTAATAGAAGTGTATGGAAGAAGGGGTGGAGACGACCTGAAAGACAAAAACGAAGAAATAAAAGTAAGGACTGAGGCAGCACGTCAAACTATCACAGTGTTTTAACATTGACAGATTCTTTCAGTGCCTTGGTACCTGCTTTCTTGCATCACGGGATAATTCAGTCAACAAAAACATCGTGATAATTCATGCCAAGGTGTACGCAAAGCCAACTCTGCTGGATCCTGGCAAGTGCTACCAGAGTGATGTGCCCCGTGCTTTGCACTGCTAGTGCCTCGCTTTCTGCTCAAACTGTCTCCTTTTCTGGCTCCTCTAGGCAACTCCCTTTTGTCAGGGGTGGTTTATTTCTGGCTGTGGCCTTCAACCTCAGTTGAAGGCAAGTCTCTTGGTACTTCGGCTAGTGATGGCATAGGCCCACAGCTTCCTAGGAGTGACACTGTCTTCTCTATCACTGCATTATTTTCCACCTTCTCCATCATGATTGGATGTGTACGCACATGAACAGGAACAAAAAGGAATTAAAGCTCTTAACTCATTAACTTGTTTTTTAGTTTGCAATGTGTGTATCATTTATCCCTCTAATGAGGGCACAGAAGCAAACCAGTTAACCATAGCATCTCGAACAACCAGATTTCCCCGCACAAAATTAAAAACATGTAAATGAAGGTATTTTCTCATTTTTCTGGGTCCACGTACTCTTACTTCCACATCAGTATGCACTGCATAGCCTGACCTCGCTTTGCCTTCCTACACAACTAGAAGACCTTGAAACAGCACAGGGAAGTGTCAAAAATCCTCTGCCCAGTTCAGGCGCTGTTTTTCCACATGGCAGATTGTGGKGCTGTACCCCGTGGAAACCCGAGGCTGTTCACAGGCAGCTGCCTCTGTGCAGAGCATTCTTGCCTGCGAGATGGAGCCTGCAATTAATGTGAGCCTGACCTAGGAGCTGCACTCCCCAGATCAATAACTCTAGGTCCGGCACTACCAGCCCACCCAGCGGTATCGGTCCGACCCACACAGGATCAATATTGTCATCAAATTAGTCTGAGCATGGTAGTAATGCCAGCCCTGTGCTGGCTCCAAAGGACAAAATATTTGATCCGGCCTCAAGCATGTCACAAAGTTAATCAGTCACAGGTTTTGGACAAGATTTGAAGCAGCAGATGTTCCAAAAGATCTGATCCAGTACAGAGCCCTAAGTTACAGGTACCATATTGTTGAACTGCATCCCCAAAGAGAGCATTTACTTGTGGTTATTTTAGGTGATGAATGGGGATTCTGAAAATTGCCTATGGAAACACAGGTGCGACAAACTTCACCTGTACATCACCTTTTCATATAGGGGCTGGAGGTAATGTGGAAAGGAACGTTAAGTAATAAGAAAAATGGTAATTTATCATAGAAAAATCATAAACCAATGTGTTTGTTCTTAGACAAGGTTACTGTTGATGCCAGTACAGCTGTGGATCACCCAACTTTGTTTTGTGCCTGTGCAAGCCATGTACCAGTCCTAGGTAAGTATGAGGGCTGAATTATCTGGATTTATACCAGCAAGGTATCCAAATACTGTACTGTCCTGGGTGCGCCACTGAAATCAGGGGAACAGCCTCTGATATAAGCTGGCTGCTCAGCTGCCTGTTAAGCAGGGTCAGGCTCACTCCGCCACAGCAGAATTAAATTGCCTACTTTCAGTGCACAACTGCAAGRTAAAAATAAAAATAAATTGCAAGGCCAGGTTGGTGGGGCTTTGAGCAACCTAGTCTAGTGGAAGGTGTCCCTGGCCATGGCAGGGGGGTCGGAACTAGATGATCTTTAAAGTCCCTTCCAACCCAAACCATTCTGTGATTCTATGATAAAAAAATCCCTCAAAACCCCAAACAGCTTCTGATGAGAGATCACTTCACACGAGGAAAGTCTTATGTCCATTAATCCTGCTGCTTAGCATCACCCCAGTTTGAGCAGCATAATCATTTGCCCATTACAGAGAAAAGAATGAGACATGCTACTGGCTAAGGGAAAAACAAACCAACCCACCAAGAATGGTAAAACCAATGTGATCTGGAGAACATAAATAATTCAGAAGTTGAAGGAGGAGTCATTCAATTAAAGTGGGAAAGGAAAATAGATTGGATGAGGGCTTAAGTATGACTGAACATGGTGATGAGGCACCAGAAGAACAAAGAATTAAAGGAACCAGTGCAGAAAGGGTTTCATATCAGGAAGGACAAAAGTATCACTGGAAAGAAAAGAGGAAAACAGTTAACAGACCAAAGACGACAGAAAATAAATGGAAGATGACAACAATGATGAAAAAGGAAGGTAATAAAATATGCCAGTACCTAAGATTGATAGTGGAAGAATTTACTTAACAGACTCATGGAGAAAAGTCATTATCTCACAGCTAGTAAGTATGTCAATGTGCACACCATGGCTGTCTTACTGAAATTAATTATTCTTGAAATCTCTATCTTGTCATGTAAAGAAAAAAAAAAAAAAGAAAAAAAGAGGGATGTATTGAATGAATCTTTCAGAATAGTTTGTCAAGAAATACACATTTAAAGTACTATTACATGCTCCATTAAAACACAAAAAAGGCTGCTTCTGTGTTTTTTTCTATGCAGCATCCCGGAAGCAGAGTTGTTAGTGGCACATAACCACAACAGGAAACCACTTTCACCACTTTCATTAATTTTTCTAGGTATGACTAAGTATCAAATTGTTTCACAACAGGTAGAGCACCAGAGGTGTTACTTAGTCTTCAGCTATGCTGAGTAGTTAAGCGTATTCTTGAAAATATAACATCTTTTTTGGAAACACTATCCCATAAAATACCAGYTATGAATTATACAGAGCAGTCCATAAACATACCAGCATACAAAAAGATAAAACTTCTTTCTAAGTAACTCATAATCTATCTTAAACCAATTCCAAGGCTGAAACAAGTTTAGGTACAAAACATTAAAATTTTCTATTAATAACAGCCCGCAGCCTTTTAACAAGTGAACGTTTTTACCAGTTAGAAACTCTGAAATAACTCTCTATACTATTCTAAAGGTCCCCCACTGATAAACTCCATTAGTTTCTCTGTAGAGTTAATTTATTATGTATTATTATGTATATTGTATGCGTATGCATTATTAACAGCTTTGTAAACCCGTGCTAATGACTTTGGTATTGTCCCCTTCCAGAAGCTGCCAAACACCAATGAAATACCTGATGACCTGTGGATTTTTCCCCTGCCCCCGCAAAGAGCTTATGCGATCCTTTAGCTAGAAGCGGTGGATAACCTGGAGGAGCTCCGGTCCCCATCTTCTATGCGCTGGGAATGAAAGGGCAGATGGCGTCACCGGGAGGGCGGCGACACTGCCGGTGTCCCGCGGGAGGGCTGGGAGGGCACAGCACGCTGCCCTTCGCACGCTTGCTCCTAGGGGCGGAAGGTCRGCCTCTGCTGGGACTTGCGTGGCTGGCTCAGTCTATTCTCCTGTGATAAAAAAGAAGGCATCACTCGGATGCATGTTTTAAAAGAAAAGCAAAAGATGATAATAAATAAATAAATAATAATTAAAAAAATCGCAAACACGACTAATGCACAATCCCTACACTCAGTTTTGTTTCTAAAGCATCTCTAACCTTGTCTGCGACTCTGATCCTCAGAGATGTTGGTGSTGCTGCTTATATCTCAGCCTGTGTAATGAGCCTGGTGTTTGTGTGGGCAGGGAAGGGGACAACACCCCTCTTCCCCACTCAGAAGCATTCATGTGCAGTGACTATCTCAAAAGTCCACAGCTCATAGCTCTTTACAAATCAGCAACTGCAGGCAACAGAAAATTAGGGTTAAAAATAATGACCATAAAATATTGTACCTTTTTTTTTTTTCTTCTTATGGAAGCACAGATGGCTTCCACATAAAGATCAAAGTCTGTGTCATTGCGTATATCAGTTTTATGGTGTGGGATGGAGGCTCGAGCATTCAATCTCCAAAGTTTTACAACAAGCAATTTAGAAGAAATAACTATTTTATATCTCAGAACTCAGTTTTTCCGACTGCTTATCTATGCGCAGAAGTGAGATTTCTGTAGCCATGAAAACCAGTTGTGGGAAATCAAGGAAGTTAGTCAGACAACTTTGGGTTGAAAAGTATTGAAGGTAATCTGGCACAACAACTTCAGAAAAGAAAAAATTGATTCAATTTTACATAAAATAATCATTAAAGTTGTTACAGTCCTAACATATTTCAAAATGCGTCTGTATATGTATACACACATATATATATACACACACACACACACACACTGAATGGTAAAACTTCAGAAGTCAATTTGTTGAAATCTGAGAGAGAAGCAGCCAGGAATACTTTTCATTCTCCGTACAGCTTCATGACTTATTTTATTTGTGGTTTGCTCTGAAAAGATGAAGTGTAATAGCTCTCAAGGCAAGGACAGACACAGAGCTTTTCRGAGACCGGAAAGTCATGTGTGTCTTGATCAGACTGATTCTTTTTTTTCTTCCCTAAAAAAGCAACGAAAAAAAAAAAGGAAGCAAACTCTTGAGACAGAAGGAAATTGCTATAGAAGATGAAGAGAGGCTCACACAAACGTGTACACAGACGAATTTTGGGTAACCGAAGGTCCTGTTGTTGCATGCATGTTTCAGCAAAGCAGTCATAGGCCTTCTTTCCCATCTACATTTTTATAGTGTTTTCTTCTCATTCTGATTGTTTTTGTAAAAATTGATGATGTAGTCAAAAATACCTTTTGGAGCCAACCCTGCAAGTTTCAACAGTTTAGCTGTCTGTAACACTAAATGCACTCTCTGTTGAACGTGGCTTTGCCACTTGCTTTAGATCCCAGCCCTCTGATTGTGCTTGCAAAAGTATCTGACACCCTTGGTTCAAATCTGTGAGAGCATTAAGTGTCCCCAAAAATATAAAAGGAACTTCTCACGTCTTCAGGCATCAGAAGAGATGGCCAGAACAACATTGAAGGGATCCATGAATTACCACCACCCTCATTGGTAATTTCCTGTAATAGATGATCATCAACAAGGTAAATTCTGTTTAAACTTAGAGTTGTCTCTCGCAGAAATGTGCCTCTAATGCAGAAGGACCTCAAGAGCACTCTTCTGTGCAGGCCCTCATCAGGATGACGAGAAGGTAACACAGTCAGTCCATGACATTTAACTACAAGGAACAGGAGGTCCGGTCACAGGTAGAGAACGTGCAAAATAGTTACACACCTGTTTCCTCTACCTTTCCTGTAAAAAAACCCAAAAACAAAAACCACAAAACCCCAAACCCAGCTGATCTGTAGAGAGGCATTTACCCTCAGATAGTCTTGATAATAAAGCGTCAGTACTAGTTTCAAAAAGCAGGAAAAGAGAGAGTGCTAAAGAAAAGTTGTTCTGACTTGGTGAGGTTTTCATGGGCTGGCTGCCATCTGTAAGTCAGTCTCTCAGCATTTCCCRTGTGCTCTTTAGTAGCTGAGTATCAAAGTAATTGGAGGAGGAGGAAAATAGGTGGGGGGGTGGAGGAAAATAAAATCAGTGGAATCAGGGTAATCTGTTCAAAGAACAAAACTCCGATGTAATGAATAACCTGTGTAATCATTCCAAAATAACTCCATGTTCAGACACATTTGTTTAAGTATAATTTTGCTTTCATCAAGCATAAATCTGAAAGTAGATTATACTGATCTGGATTAAGGCACTCCTTTTTTTTTCCCCCAGAATAAGATTATGCTCCAAGGAATCATCCAGATACAAATATCGCAGTATAAATCCACAACCTCCCATAACCTACCTTAGTTTTCATGTGTAGACCTGTGCTTTGCAGAAGGACAAAATTAAAAATGATTGCTATTATAAATATTTTCAAATGATACTTTAGTGGCTGCATCTTAGTTAATGAAGTTGGCAGCGGGGATAATTTGGAGGCTTGGGGATTTTCCATCAATTGCCAATTGTCACTTAGTTCAACAGACCCAGACGAGGGTGAAACTGGAGTGACACCAGGGGGAAGATGACAGCGTCCTTCACCTGGTGCAAATCAACAGACTTATGCCGATGTATTTCAGATGTGTCTCTGGACTATCGGGATCTATGTTTAACGACTTGGTATTTTGTTTCCACGCATCCCAACTTGGGCAGTCTCCCTTTATGCCTGATGGCCTGGGTAGCCAGGGGTGCCCACATGTGTTTCCAGATGTTCGCCCACATGTTCAGCTGGAAGGTGGTCTGGTAACGGCCAGAATAGCGAGGCCCATCATGGAGGAGATTTTCTTTCCCCCCTGCCTCGCTCCACTTTATTATCTGTGCCCTTGAAATATTTATTTGACAAAGCTGCACTGCCTGCTTAACCAACCACATCTTTCAAACTTATTTATGAGGGATGACAGATGGGGTTACAGTGCAGGGGAAGACTGATGGATGGTGAGAGCATATTGCCACACCAAGATGGCATAAAAATTATTCTTTGATTATTAAGAAGGAAGAGGCCTCTCCTAGCATAGATAAACATACCCCATTATCTGCTGCGCCTCCGTTGTCCTCAGTGCAAGAGGAAGGACTGCCTAATCAGGGAAACATTATTGCTAATTTGCATTTATTCAGCTTATAAAAATGCATCTACTAAAGCTCAGAGGTCATGGAAGAATACTTATTTACAAGTCCCTTGGCAGAGATATTTTCTTTTTCATAGCATACATTTCAGTGGTAAGCAGTATCAGTGAAAGATTTAAACATTTCATCCCTTTGAGTGTTTAAACCTCTTTCTAATAATTACATTAGTTAAGATACCAGCAGGGTCACTTCCACAGGCTTTGCTGTACCGCTCGATCCAGATCCCCAGCCTTGCCCTTGCTCCAGYGGATCTGGATTTCAGAGTGCATCAAGCAATCCACCCACCCCCACCTCTGCATCCCCTTTGTGAAGCACATAGCTGCTCTCTCACCTCTCTTTAATCTCCAATAGCAGCTAGGCCTGGATAGGAGCTGGAAAAGGGGGGCCATTCCACTTATGAAAATATACCTTTCTATGGCACTGTGAACAAGGGGTACAGATTTAAAATCCCAGAACGGGGTCAACCAAGCTCTGCTGCCTTCCCTCACTGGGGYACACAAAGCTTTTTGCGGTGCACCGGGAGGGAGGTGCTTTTGGAGGGGAGTCAGGCTTCCTCTGCAAGAAATGGAAACCTTTACCTTACAAAGGAGGGACCCAGGAGAGCAAGTTGCACATCCTCGCTGTTCCGCACGCCAAGCAGCTGAGCATCAGCTTTGGAGGCAGTGCTGGTTCGTCCATGAGGCTCAGCAAGCTGACAAGAAGGTAGCTYCTCCACGTGTCTGTGACCTTAAATTTAAAAGGAGGGAGGCAGTGAGCTCAGGAGGAACAAGAAGCTCCCGTGGTAGGGGCAGAGGACGTCCCTGCAGAGCCATCAGCTCAAGGGACGGACTGGCACTTGCAGCCTGACCATTGTGGCCTTGCCGGGACACCCCTGCAGCACCATGGGGTGGCAAATGTGACCCCCTCCCCGATGGGTGCAGCCCAGCCCTCCCACCCACTGGCTCAGACAGGCAATGCCATGGGTCCATCTTCAAAGGGCGAGCACTGAGAGCGATGCCGGGGGCAGCAGCAGCTCTCCCACCGGTGTCTGCTTGGCTGGATGCAGAGACACATCCATGCCGTGGAGGCACCAGGGCTTCTCACGGGGTGACCCCACTCCAGAACTGTTTATTCTATGTGGTTTCACCCTCACAGGCCCACCAGAGCTGTCATGCATAGGGAGAAGTGATGACTTCTGAGGTGGAAAAGCTATTTGCAGTGTGTGCCCGCAGAGAGGATCCTGCTGTGCTGCATCAAGCGTGATGAGGTCTGACACGGAGTCGCATCTCCTTCCTCTTTTGAAGGAAAGCTCCTCAGAAATATCAGGTTAAAAGCTTCCCCCCTCCCTTCCTTGCCATTAATGGCAATTTTGTTTAGCTATTCACCCTAGATAGACATCTTTTCACGTAACTTAACGTACTCACTGCCTGAAAACAAGCTGTAGAAAAGCTCATTTACTTGACAGGATGAYTTAAGGACTGTATGCAGGGGCAGCGTGCCCATTCCTACTTTTGTTGTTATGGTCCTGACTCCCCGTATAACTAGCCTGGGCACTGCACTGGTGATGAGCTCATGGGGGGATGTGATGGGACTGCCAAAGCTGCAGTAAAATAATGCTTCCTCCCTGGCACACAAAGCAGACGGGTTACTGGACAGGGTGTTGGTATCACCACCCTTGTCCTTGCCGTTTCCAACAGCTTGGTTATGTCTGAGCATCCCTCCTCTTCTCCCTTTGATGATGCGGGCAGCAGCCTTTGGTTGAGCCCCCATGTAAGAAATCAGCAACCAGGAGCAAAGACTTTTCCAGAATTAATACAGGAACAGGTAACTCAGCCAGCAAAGCGTACACTATCTGGCAATAGCTGTCTGGCACCAGCGCCCAATCTGCTTGCTGTTGATTCATTCCCTTGTTTCTCCAGATGAGGTATTTCAGCTCCTTTCCCCAGGATCTCTGTCCATACCACGTTTGGACTGTGAGCCATTCGGTGTGCCTGGCCCAAGGGGCATGTGGCCGTCACGAGGTGCTGCTGCAGCGTTGCAGTCCCTGCACTGGCACCACGTTAGCTTTTAGAGCGATTAGTTTCATCGTATTTATTTTCCAAGGCTCTTGAAGGAGCTGTTGCCAGATGCTCTTTCAGGTATGCCCTCAGTCCTTGCAGCAGACAGATGTTTCTGGCGCTGGGGTGTTCTCTCCTGCCTCCACCAGCACCTCTGGCCAAGCTCCCATGTCTAACCACAGCTCAGAGACCGGCCGCTCACCCACAGGCACCACGATAACACTGCACACCAGTGCTGGAGGGAGGCTTTAACTGGATCGGTCTTTGTAAAGCAGAGCTGCCCCCTTGGGCAAGCCCAACTCCTCCTCACGAGGGGGCTTCCCCCCCGCCTGTGCCTGGCCAGCTCCCAGGGCTGGGGACAGGCACCAGGGCTGCTCCTCCACCATGTCCCAGAGCCTGGCCTCTGGTTGTCCACAGACCATCTCAGACCATCTCCTACTCCCATGGGAGACCACCACCATAGAACCGCATTGCCTCCAAGGACCAAAGATTTGCTTCATCTTCAGTCCTGTCCAGTTTTTAATTTCTTTCTCATTCTTCTTGCTAGAAGGGACATGCTGCACTTCCAGCCGGACAGTCCCTCTAGCCCTTTGCTACCTAATCACTGTGTTAATCACATACTTTTCTGGTGAGGATAGGGAAAGCTGTTTCTGCTTTACCTCTAACAGTTTTTTTTCTTTAAATATAAAGGCCCTTCCCACTTTTTTTAAAAAAAAAAAAAGCTCAGGTATTTAGTTATGATCAGGAGTGTATCTGGAGGTAGCTGGAATCATGAAACTTCATTGTTAAGCAGCCGATGACTTTGGCTGGGCTGACATTTTCCCAGCTATTTTTAGAGTATGACTCAGACACTGCGCTACGGAGCCTGCAAAATCCCTGTGGGCTGATACCGGAGCCTCATTCAAAGCTGTGCTGAAGCATCATGCAAGAGGGAAAGAGAGTCAAAGCAGGCAAAGGCTGTTCACCCGCCTTCGGGGCTCTCTTTAGAAAAGCAAGTAAACATGGGAAACAAGGTGTTATGGCAACACAGTGGGATATTAGGAACTGGAAGGGAAATCCTCTTACCTGGCTCTCACAGGAACATTTCCATCACGCATTATTGGGCTGGCAGAAAAAAAAAACGGAGCCTTGCGAGTGCCTGCTCCTAGATGCGCAGCTGAAAACCCAGAAGAGAAATTTTGAGGTTTTTTTTCACAGCCAGTCCTATGGGTAATCGAAGCCCCTGCTTCCCTGACTGTATGAAAGTCCATTGCTCAAGCCTCAGCTCTCACCTGGTCTCCCTATGAGTTGTTGTCGTGAAGAGAAGACCCACAGACCCAATTAGTGACTCTCTTTGGTATATATATCGGAACTATTGGGGTTGGGGGGGTCGGAAGAAAGGCATCAGTCTTTTGTGAACTGCCTTGTTCTCATGTATAACTTTGTTATGCATCACTTCAGAGAGGGCTCACGGGGATATCCTTGGAGGCTAGATTTTGCATGTGTTTAAATCCCTGTGCGGTCTCCAAGATCTGCCTATTGAAGCAGTACATGACAGGAGAAGAAGCTATTCCTGCAAGCTGGGTTTCTCTTATGAAGGATGATGCAACCTGAGCCCCCATTGATCAGCTTTAATGCAAGTCAAAAGTAGTCAAAACTTTCCAAGAATCAAATCCCTGGTTCCTGCAGTCCCTGAGTTATTTTTAATAATTTTTTTTTTCTTTCTGATAGCAGAAAGTATATTTGATCTGAAGGGCAATGGAAACTCTGGCTGCGTACTGGAAAGAAATCATCTAAGCAGTTATCTATTGCTTGGCATGAATGCCCTCAAGTACATATCTGACCTGAGTGCAAGCAGGCAGTAAGGTATCTCCGTGCCCAGTCTGGATGTGGGTAGCCAGGAAGCTCCGCAGGGGCTATGAGGCCAGGAGCCCACCCCCCAGCTCCTGAAGAGCCTGACCCTCTCTGTACTCTGAAAAAGGAAGAAATAAAAGCTATCGTAGTGGCATCCACAACGCTAAGCTGTTGTAACGCACACAGAAACAGTGCTTAGGGAAAGGTCAAGCTGTCTCCTTCCTATTGCCCGTCCCCCAGCTCTCATGCTCGCTCAGCCTGCTAATATCCATCATCTGGGTTTGCTGGGCTAGTTATTACAGCAATGTATTAACTAGGGCTTGAGATTAAGAAAAATGCTTTCAACTACAGCTCTGTGACACACCATAATTAAAATTAATCATTTACTTAGTGCCACGGTGCTACTGCTTACCCCCTGACTGCAAATGGGTGTCACCTGTACAAGTCCAGGCAGCTGCTAAGCCATCGCAGCCCTCCTACCATGCTGGGGGGTAGAGGCACCAGCAGGAGAGGGGCTGTTAAGAGCACCGACCCTCCTGCTGCCTCTGCCACAGCCTTCCCAGCCTGCACGGCCAGGCACCGCACCTTCCCCGCCACCTTGTGCTATCCAAGTCTCTAGTGCCKGCTCCCCTGCTTGCTTTGAGATGCCAGTCTGTTGGGTTTTCCCCCCCACCCTTGCAGCAGCAGGGTTTTCCTTCATTTCTTACCCTGTTTCTTAGATATCTTCCGATTTTATTGCATGCATGAGATCTCTACCAGTGCTGGGCTGGGAGGGAGCTGGTTGAGCCCGCGGTAGGGGCAGCCTGCCTCCAAAGTCAGCAGCACTACATCGATTTCTATCAGCCAAAGGCCTGGCACTCACGCCTCCCGAGGAGATGTTACAAGCTACTCTAAAGCGAGACATAAAACATTCATAGCATGTGTAACTGGGCACTGCGGTAATACRCATGGATGGCAGAAAGCCTTTCTTCCGGGCCCCACCAGCTAACAAGTGAGCAGTAGAAAGCCTTAAGCCTAAGGAGCTTGTGTTTTGATTTGTTTTCATCCTAAAATTATTTTAATTCTAGTTAGTACAACTACAAGTGTTACTTGTGGCACCATCATTTAAGCAGCAGTGAATCCCACAGATCAATAGGACATTGCATTATGGTATTTCCTTTCATTGCTTTTAGGTTTCATATCTTTCATGCCTCTATCTCAGGCAGGAGTAAATAACTACATGATTGTTTTCCACAATAGTATTTTACACATCCCTTAAGCTTCCTGTACAAACCAAGTAACATACATTTTGATATCCATCTTTAATGGGGGTGGAAAGTGCTTTGTATCCTACAAAATTCATGGCTTTCTGGGTGCTTCTTATGGCAGGTATCAGTTTTCTGAGGACTAGAAGTACCCAAAGCACTGCAGACACAGGACTGAACACCAGCTAACACGAACCCTGGTGTGATTCCCAGCCCCCCCTCAGGCAGCCAGCTTGGCAGGCAGCCGTGGCTCCCCTGCCCACGGCAGCTCCCAAAGATGGGCTGCAAGAGGCACAACCCTCGATATACAGCGAGCGACTTCCCTTGCTAACGTGCATCGCCAACACAGGTTTTGTATCACATCCCTGTAGGGCAAACTTCCCCGCCATCACGTTGCCCAGGAACCTGGGCTTGTGATGCTCCGAGCACGCAGGCAAGGAGATARGTGAAGGTGGATGACAACCATCACTGTGAGAGGCAGGTGGCTGCTGGGCTTGAATTTCTGTAGGTACAAACTGTAGAGAGATTACAGACTCCCCACAGCCAAAGAGCAAAGCTTTTCTGTGGAAAAAAAATAATCCCAAACCAAAATACCCCCACCATACTTCAAGCTCATTCAGATACACCCCAAACACAGAGAACCACCTTCTCCTCTGCCTTTTTTGTGATGAGCAAAAACCAGGCCAGAGTTGCATGAGCACAGCTGACAGAAAGGAGTTGCTGCAGAAAATAGCTCCTCCTGTGTGACCAGAATATGAACAGCTGAAAACTTACACTAAAAGGATAGAAGAAAAAGAAAAATGCACTGCAAAATACATCAAAGTAACCACGCTGCCTTTGACCAGTGATTTGCTGCTAGCTCCTGGCCAGGATACCTCACAGGGAYGCCGCAGAGAGGACTCCTGCCCTCCCCCTTCATGTACCTCCTAAAACGCTTTCGAGGGATTGCTCCCTGCAAAGGAAAAGGGACTGGGAAAGGCTTTGGGAGGCCCATACAGTGCCTGCCACCCTGTTGGACTGGTTTGGATGATGCTTACGTTTATCTGGTTTCCCAGACATGGTCATCATCAGCAGGAGGCCTGACTGACGGGGGACATTTTCCCTCGGGCTGGGACATGGGGAGGAAGACGAACCCTTCCACATGGCAGCCCCAGGCTTTGAGCATCCCCAAGGGTGGGTGAGCGACCTACGGCAGCTATTCAGGGCTCAGCCCTGACCACCAGCTGGGGCATATTCCCTGCTGAAGCTGTTGGGCACACATAAATATTGCTGGGGTGTAAAGAAACGAGGAGGCTGTGTCATCTGGTACACCCAGGACCTGCGTGGAGGAGGTGGCTCTCCCCTTCCAGCTTCAGTGGGTGCACGCGTACATACAGATGCTGAAGCAGCATCAGCAGCAGAGACCGAGGGAGCCCGCCTTTACGTGCCCCGTCCCAGAGGACCAGCATCTGCTGCACCCATCAGCACTGCCACAAAGGGAGAGGGGTGTCTCCGAACCGCAGTGGCCATGTCCCAGGTGATGCCACTGGGCTCTTTGGTAAGAGTGGTCTGTCACAGCCTCTTTGCTCCATGGTGCATGGAAAGAGGGGTTTGCCTTCCCCCAGCACCGCAGGGGGTCACTGACGCCCGGGGCAGGGCTGAGGCCACAGGTTGAGCCTCCCAGCTTTCATGGCCGTTGCTCCCTGGTGCTGAGCTCTCCCTCCACACCGACTCCAGCCCCTGGGTTGGACTGGAGTTGGGTCCCCCCATGCCAGCCCCGGGCCTAGCAGTCCCGCTCCTCTGCAGCACAGGGCAGAAGCCGGGCAGCTTCCTGGGGTGCGGCACTTGCTAGYGTGGGCACCATAAAGCTACAGCCATTCAGTTACATTTTCTAAGCTCCTTTCCTAATTTTCTTTTCTTAACTGTCCCATGAACACATGCACCYAGAAACGCTCTAGAGTCCCTTGCATACACAAAGCCAAACACTTGCATGAGATGAGCACACGGCTCTGCCACTACTGCGGGCTTGACCCACCATCGCCTGGGCTTTCTGCACTTGCCCCTTATCCAAACCACTGCCCCCGAGRTACAACTCTGGAGCCTCTTTTACCTCCCCAGTCAGTTCATGTGCAACAGCATCACCTCTCTGCCGTTTGCATGTCCTGTCCCCTTCTTTCCTCCTCATTTCTTCTACTTTGCAGGTTGGACTACATCAGAAAAGGCAGTGCATATATCCGATTTTTTTCTGAATGCCCTGCTCCATTGTAGCTATTTTTAAGAGGCATTTCTTTAAGGCATAACCCGTTTGCAGCTGTGGCAACAAATTACTGCATGGAAACATGACAAGCTCAAAGTCAGGTCAACACAAAGAATTACAGCAGTGATGGAKAAAAGGCAGGGAAGGAGGGGAAATCCTCCTGAGCATCAAGACTTCTGCAGAAGTAAGTGATAAAGGAAATATAAGCATAACCTGAGGAATGGGAGGTCCGATTGCAACCTCATTGAAGGGAGTCAGGAATAAAGCCATCAACGCTTGTGGGGTTGTAACAGCAAACTGGTCTGACCAAGAGGCTCCAGGCTGAAAAACCACACAACAGAAGGGAAATTTAAGGGACTCCATCTATTGTCATGTCTTACACATGTGGGAAACAAAGGCACCCAGCTGGTCTGCAAGCAGCTCGTAGGTCTGGCTCCTGCTGCCTGCTCCTCCATCAAACTCAAAATATCCTGTCTCATGGGTCTCTCCTACTGAGATGCTGCCCCAGCCTGAGCTACTGGTCTTCTCCGTCAGCCACCAGCGTCCCTCCAGCAAGAGAGTCCCAAACGGCACCTCCCGCACAGCCCTGCTGAGCTTGTGCTCTCACAGCTCACACCAGTGGTCCAAGACCATCGATTCCCAGCTCCAATGGTTTCCATAAAAAAAACCCCAAACAAACACCTCTTCCTTAACACACACACCATGTACAACACTGAATCCTCCCTCCAGCAAGCTGAATGCCTGAGATCTTTACAAAAAATGAAGTATTTTAACGTGTTGCTTTCAAAAGATTTTTTCTTTCCTTTTTTTTTTTTTTAAAAAAAAAAAAAAAAAAAAAGGAGGGTCAGCAGTGTCACCTCCTTCTGAAGGGGAGAAAATGGAAGCATGGATGCTGTTTGAGCTTTAAACACTTTAATAGAAGCTCTCAGTCAGGTCCTTGGAATAACTGCAGTTTCTGCACCCCCTGTTTGGTGTCAGAGGACCACAGTCCTTTGAAAGGGGGTAACAACGTTAGTGAGAAAGGAGCAACAAGGATGACCACATCTACAGTAAAGTACTTAAAGCAAAAGAAAAACATTTGACTCCTTGGCTATCAGCAAGCATTGCATAAACTAAAATGCAGGAGTAATCTCGGTTTCCATCCAAATTGGAGAATAAACAAGACAGATAATGTTTCCTAACACCAGCAAGAGTAACTGTATTTAGGAAGGCTTCTGGCATTACAATCAAGGGCAAACCAAAGCAAGCTGACATTGTTCTGCTAGAAAGGTGAAATCATATTTACGCTCCACGTGCAGTTTCTGTTTAATGTGTCACTTGTGTGGAGTCAGACTTCACCTCTCGGAGATGGTCGAATGCATTTCTGCATTGCTCCGTCTAGCATCTCAGATGTCTGAAGAGCGAGATTCAGCAGCATGGATTTGCTCCTTTGCTGGCAAGGTTTCATTTCAAGGGAGATGATCTCACCACTGCATAAGATTATTGTCTTCAACACACGAGAGAGAAACTCTCGTGGTCAGAGTGAAGCTCGTCACCGTTGATGGAGTCTGGCTGCCAACCAAACACGCGCACGGCGCTCAAGCAATAACTATCACCCCCCCCCCAGGCCACTTGCTGTTCCTATACCCTCTATCTGAGGATGTACTCAGTCAGTTCACTCAACAGTCCATCAGCGATTTGCCCAAATTAAGCCCATACTATGCAAGGATTGCCAGAGGTCCTACAGACCCCAAATTGAGATGGGTTTGATATCCTCAGGGCCTTTTAACACCAATCTGCCTGTGAAAAGCAATGTTATGGCTCTCCCCCCTGCCCACACAGCCCTCCCACATCGCCCACCTGTAGCTGGACCATCACTCCCACGGGCATTTAAGACATCACTGCTCCTGAGTGGACATTTCTGCTGTGGACTGCATCAGCCCGACCACCTCCAGCAGTGGATGCCTCCCTCTCGGTGAGCAGGAGAGCTTGGGGGAAATTGTCAGGCTTAGCAGAAGTGGGAGTGAAACCCACCTGCCTCCTTACTGCCTGCTCACCCCCCCAGAGCCTCCTCCGCAGGGGGATCTGGGGAGGCACAGCTCAGCCCTGCAGCTGGCCTGGGGGAGTCACGCTGCTGAGCAGGACCCCAGCTCAGAGTAACGCTCCCTCTTCACCCTGCCAAGGAGCTGGGCACCAGGGAGTCCCCCACCCCCAGTTATTTTGGGGAAAAAAATTTTGCCTTTTAATAAGGGGTGCATGACAAACCCAAGCAAAGTAAAGGGTCCCAGGTAGCAATGCACCAGGTGCACTCAAGAAGCCAGACCATGAGCTGGGCAGACCACTCCAGCAAGGGACAGCCAGCTTCAGGGAAAAAATACATTTTCCTACTAGTCAAAGCACAGGCAAGTCCTTTCTTGACACCCTGAAGCTCCCCAGCGTTGCTCCGAGCCCTTTTCTTCCACCAAAAAGAAGGCAAAGAAAGCCCCTAAGTCACAGCAAGCCAAAGGAAAACAAACAAGCTCAGTGGGTTTGCTTTATACCACCAGCCCCCACAGGTCCTGCAATTGCCTTCCCCCCTCCCACACACCTGGCTCAGCAGAATGACCTAGGCTGGTCACTGCTAACAAGTCACCACATGCATGCGGGGAATTTTGGCAGCTGCTTTTATTTAGGACTTCACTGAGCATAAGCAAATAGAGGAGTTTTTTTCCTCAGCACTTTTCAGAGCAGCTTCACAGCTGAAAGTCAGTCAGGGTCAATTTTCTGTAAGAAAATCCTCCTCTCTGTTGTCCTTTAGGACAATAATTTTAAAAATACCAGTCTCATCAAAACAGCACTGTAAGTAACACACCTTTGTGTGATTCTCCTCACCCMCTTTTTGGTATTTTCTGACTCTCGCACCCAAGCCAGGCTGAAAGCAAAACTCATCTCCTGCCTCCCCAAAGCTCCTCTCGGGAGCTGCCTGGGTTTGAACAACCTCCCCTGCTCCCGGGCAGCGTTGCTGGGAGAAGGGAGCTGCTGCCAAGCATCTCTCTGCAGGTGAATGCACACCGGGGTTGGGGGGGATGAAGTAATTCACCCCCTGAAGCTGTACCACCAGCCTGTGTCGTACCTCACGGGCATGAAACTCAGCCTGGATAGGTGAGGACGTTGGCTGAGGTGATGAACGGTACTGAAGCAGATCTGGATTTTGGTTGAATTGTGTCCAGTTAAAGGTGTCTGTGTACAAATGGGCGTTTCTCGTGGTTGGGCTGGAATAGGACGTGAGATCCAGCACCCTACGATGGGCATCATGCTCCAATTTGGAATTTCCCCCCCCAAAGTCCCACTTCTGTTCGAGTGCAATTCCCCATGCAGGGTAACTCTGGCAATTCGTGCCTGAGTCTGTTCCTCCACAGACCGATCCGTAGCCAAAGCCGTGCCAAAATAACCCRCTTTTAAATGGAGTAAGTGCATGCACAAACAGAAGTTCAACCCATTTGCTTTAAAAACACTCCTTTAGCTAAAATGTGCCATCTCCTTCACCCAGGCGGTTGGGCTGGTCTCCAGCCCCACTCTTGTCCCTGTCCTGCTGCTCACCTGCTGCTCAAGCCACGGTCAGCAGGTGTCCTTGCTGGGTTTTGCTTCATTTTTCCTGTCTATGAACCGGGGTAGCAGTCCTGCTCCCCTCCGCCAAATCTGCTGGCTACTGGGCCAGATGGATGCGCCAGCAAGCACAAACCCAGTTGCATTTACAGCTTTCCTGGGCTTCCCTGCAAATACACCCTGGGGTGACCAGGGGACCTCTCCAAGTGGCTGTCAAGGGCTAATTGCAGCCCTTTAGTTAAGTGACCTCTGTCCCTCGGTCACCGTCCCGCAAGGTGCTGTGCTGCTCCAGCACGTGCCGACTCACGCCCCAAACCCAGAGGGGCTCGTTTGGGGGGACCCCCTGTGCTTCCTCACGCCTGCTGAGAAGGACAGAGAGCTTTTCCCCACCGATACGATGGCCACGGGGGGAAGCCCGACAGGGCTCTGTCTGCTTCATCGGCTGGGGGAGACGGCGGGGACCCCGGGCTGTGCGCAAGGGGGAACACTCAAGGAAGAGCAGGGAAAAACTCCCCACCGGTGCCTTTCACTAATCTAACACAATAAATATTCACTAATTTAATGCAATAAATAACGACAATCCCGCCGGCCGGGGACACAGCCACCACCAGCCGCCACCGCCGGTTGGGTGCCGTGGGCCGGCGGCCCCCACCAGCCTGGCGGCCCCCGGGCGGGGTGCGGGAGGGGCCGCCGCACGCCCACGGGTGTCCGCGCACGCCCACGGGTGCCCGCCCGGGGCTGGGCGATGCATTTGCGAGGCGGGGGAGCCTCCTGCTGGAGAGACACGGTGAGGGGAAGGCGCGGGATGCAGGCAGCTGCCTCCGCCCCGCTGCTCCTCCCCCCGGGAGTGATAAACGCCCTTTATCACTCATTTTTTGAAACCCTTTCTTCTCAGCCATCTAGGCTGCAACCCTGCCTCACCCTCCCTCCCCTCTAGCCCTCGCTCCTTTGCCTCCAGAAGCTGAGGCTTGGCAGAAAACACCAAATATCACAACCATCCTAACAGCCAGCACGTGGGCTGGCACCCCCGGGCACCCCTGGCCTTTGGGGAAGCCCCAGGGCACCTGGCTGGGGTGCACCGCTTGCACTCTGGGTCGGTGCGTGCAGGTAACATCCAAAACCCGTGGGAGCCGGGAGTGTTTCCAGTCACGGCGCTGGGTGATACCTTGGCTGTGTCCCCGCCACAGGGCTTGTCTCCRTCCTTCCTTCGCGGCGTCGTGCTCTGGCCAGGACCCCCACGCCGTGCAGTTAAGGAAAGGGCAGTGGGGTCTGGAGAAGGGCAGTGAGGACGTGCCGAGGCACGGAGCAGTGTCCCACAAAACTCGACTGAGCAAGCTCAGCCCCTGCAGCTGGGAAGCGTTGACACCACAGGGATATACTAGACCTCTGCAAAGCCAGGAGCCACGTGGAGGGGGGCGACTGCCCTGCTGTTACTCCTTTGTGGGTGTCTGCTCCTGGCCTTGGCTGAGTCAGACGCGGGCTGGGCGGGCTGCTGGTCTGAGCCAGCGCAGCTGCCCCAAGCAAGGACAGAGGAACAACTTCATCGGAGCTATGGGCTCTGACAGACGAGCTCTGGGGCTCTGCCAACACATCTATGGCATTACCGCTCCCAGATGGCTGCTCTGTTCCTCTGCCAGGAGCTACCATGCTTCCTAGCTGGAGCAGGAGGAGGGACATCTGCCTGGGCTTCAGCCACCACAAGTCGCTGCCGGGCTCCCTGTGCAAACCTGTCTTTGCTCTCAGGTGAGAGGATGGACTATAAAGCCAAGCTGCTGAGATGCAGATGTCCAGGAGGATGTCCAGAGGAGCAATGTGATGGCCTGCAGCAGAGGGCGGCCCAGGCACACGAGGGCGGTGACACTTTGCCGGCTTCCACCACTGGCAGGGCTTGCCGGCAGCTTCTTTGCGCGGGGATCAAAAGCTGAGGAATGAGTGTGTTGCAAAATTAAACCCTCACTTACTGAGCACTGATTTCCTATGTCTTATCTATGATAAATACACCAACCCATCAGATTTCTTTTGGGCTGTGAAGTCCTCTTATTCCCTCTGGGATGCCCCCAGACCTGATCTTGCCGTGTTACAGAACTGCCTTCTTGGAGTGGTTTTTCCAGAGTGGCTCCCCAAGTCCCAGCACAGATGACTGYGGTTCCCCTTCGGGCACCCTCAAACGTGCAGCACAAAGCTTGCTTTCTTTCCCAGCACAGTTTGGGTATCACGGGTCAGAAGGGACCCTGGGTCGTGCAAATCATTGCACAGTGCAAACCTGGATAAATACCCTTTGAACCCCGAGTCGTCTCCATTGACTGTGAGGGGTCTGAGGGTCACCTCCTTGAATCACAGGAGTGAATACAATTTGCCTTATTCCTTCTGGAGAAAAAAAAACCAACAGAGCGTAGAGCAGCCCAGCTTTATCTGTGTATTTTGACCAGGAATGAATCCCATGTACAGTAGACAAGAGAGTGATGTAACCCAAGCCCCARGTATATGCTTGCATCCTGGAATTAATTGCCTTACGCCCCTTGTTATTTATAGCCCTGATGCCATTCCCAGCAGCTCCACGCTGCTTAACTTCTGCTGCGCTACTCGAGCGCGCTGCCTCCCGCCAGATCTGCAGCACCGGCAGCAGCTGTGTTGTGTGTGCAGATCACATAGCAACTGCGCATAGCTGCCTGCCAAGGAAAACCGGCCCCGCTCGCTCGCGCCCCTGGCCAGTTATTAAATGAAGGCAGAGAACAAAGCAGCGGGCAGGGAGGGAGACGYGTGGGGAAGAGCGAGACCAGATTCCTTGGCTAGCAATACCTAAAACCTCACTCCGAAGGCAGCCCAGGGTTTGTTTCAGCGTGGAGGGCTTCTGCCCTTGGAGGAGGGCTGGTGGGATGGGGAGCTCCAGGCTGTGCCGCCGAGTGGCTGACATGGCTTGGGAGGGGAAAAATAATTCCTGGCGTTGCTGATAAAGCCACGTTAAATCACATGCGGTTTTCCTGCTCTGAGCCAGCTTGCTGCCCCTCCGTTGTGAACAGCAAGAGCGAAGCCCTGCAGGAAGGTGGGCGCATGGGAGCAAGGAGGCACGGGGGTCTGGGGGAGCTGGCTGTGATCTAGCCCATGGCTGCCGCCTTCCTTGCTCCTGGGTGAAATCCGAGTTAGGGCCCCAACCCATTTGGCACGTTGATGCCTCGAACGCACCGCTGCGGCTGGGAGAGAGAGGCATCTGTGCTGGCAGCACTGGCCAGCGAGCACAAAATGTGGGCCAGGATGGGGGCAGGCTGGACTGTGGCTCGAGCCAGGAGTTGGCCCTCCTTCAGGGCTTTCTGTCTGCCTTCTTTTGCATCTACTGGAAAACTTTTCTTTAAGTCTCTTAAATTTCTTTTAGGCAGGATTTTTACTCTGCCTCGAACGTCTTGTAAGCAGCACACCTGTGCCGGATGGCGTGACAATCCCTGGGGCTCTCCCCCAGCCCCCCGCTCCCAGAGATGCAGAGCGGCGGCCGATCGGGCGAGGGAAGAGCAGCCGGACGACCCCTCACAACAGCAGTGCAATTCCCACTGAGGCATGGCAGAGCCGTCACCTTTTAAAGCTATTTTAACACATCATGCCCAGCATCTGGGCTGAGGCTGCAGCTCTCCCTTGGGGAAGTGGAGGCATTTACCTCCCACACAGCTGCTGCTTTCTGATCAAAAGAAGCTGAAGGATAGTGGGGACCAGAGCAGTGACTGGGGCTGGAGTGGTGGCACGGAGGCCAGGCTGCCACTCGGGTCCCTTCCCACTATAGTTTCTGCCTCTGGTGAATGCCAAAGTCTGCAGCGGCTGAGTTCGGGAAGAAACAATCAGCAAGTTGCACACACCAGGAAAAGCCAGTTTTACACAGTCTGTTAGAAAATATGTACGACACAGTAATCGGATTCGTTTTATTAAAAAACTTGCAATAAAATTCCTTGGAATTCACCATCTTAACTTTGAGAGTTGCAATATTTTACTAGTACATAATAACACAGTCTCACATATTTACATTATAATCCTCTATATAACAAAAATAGCCGTGTTGTACTACTGAATAATGCTTCCAAATATTAGCCTCAACATTTCGGTACTTCCCCCAGCTGAGTCACTGTCCATGCTCTTTAGCATTTACAGTATATAACAAAGCAAGAAGGAAAAAAAGAATAAAAAGTGTGTGCCCCATGATTTCAGGCAAATCCCTTTAAGATGGTAGTTTTCCGACTCCCACATTTTTCAAGAGAGATAAAGTGCATTGGAGGGGAAGATGTATATGTTATAAAATATCAGCAAAGAGTTAAAGTTTATATTTGCAATACTGTACAGAAAGTAATGCTAGAAAAAAAGGCTCGCTTCACAAACTGCTACTGCACTGTTCTGGCAGCAAGTCACAGGTAGCGGGGGGGGAAAAAGCTAACTACAAAAAAAAGAACTGCCTATGCAAATGCCACTGCGTGATTTTGCCATGGTCTTTCGCCAGGTGTTTCACAAACCAAAGCGCAGCTGTCTGGAGAAAGGAACTTTTTTTTTTTTTTAAACGCGGAGATGAAGGGTCATTTCTACAGTCAAAAGAAACACAACGTGGTCAGCCTGCAGAAACCGACTGCCTTACCAGCAAACCAACTGCAGTCAAAAATAGGCTCCCATCCTGAGGGAGCTGCAGCGCACGACTGTGACAACCCTGTCACCCCCCAGCTTGCTAGGGCTGGCAGCCCCGCCGGGCAGGGGCAGGGGCAGGGGGAGAGGCAGGGCTGAAGGCCTCCCAGTAAATCCCCTCCTGCCGTCCAGAGCAGGACTGATTACCTTGGAGAATTTCGCTAGGACAGACCATTGTCTCCGAACTGGAAGTTATTTCGGTAAGCTGTGCGCTGATCCATATGGTATTTATTTCGTTCGGGATTTTTCTTCCCTTTTCCACATTGGCATTTGCTGGTATGGCTCTGCAGCGTGTGAGCAGAGACACGGCTGGAAAAAGCTTTGGAGACATCACGGAAAACCAGGATACTTCTGCTCTGTTCGTGAACTGCGTACAAATGGGACGTCACGTTTTTTTGGTTTGCTTATAAACTACTCTAAATAAAAATAATTCTCTTCTGGAGATGGATGGAATGTATATTTTGACAAGTACAAAACCATTTTAAATGTTCACTAAATACAAGGAACATCTCGCTATAAAAATAACAGACCCTCCCACCCACTGTCCCCTCTTTACATTTCTAATTATAAAATGGTACAGTCATTTCAGGTTCCTAACATGAAACAAGAAGTAAGGATGGTATTACGTACACATACAAACATTTATATATCCGACATCTGAAATAACTGTATACATTCAGAGCAAACAAGCATCTTGATCTTGCTATTGTTTTTAATGCTACACAGGACTGAAGAATCAAGAAATAAACAAGAAAGGGAAAACACTATTTCTTTTTTTTTTTCTCTCTCTTTCTTTTCCTCTCTTTTTTTTTTTTTTTGCATTCACTCCCAAAAGAAGTAATTTCCACCGATTCACAATTAAAATAGTTGAGAGAGACAAGATTAATTTCAGATGGAAAATTCATCCGTTGGCTTTTCATTCAAAATCCACAACATCTTTCATTCATCTTTCTTCTCTATTTCTCCCTTTGAAATATAGCTCCTGCTCAGAAGGGTTTTTTTTCTTGAAAAAGAAGTGCCAAAGAAGGGAAAGGGAGCCGAGCGGGTTTCCAGCCCGGCGGGGGAAGCGGCGCGGCAGAGGGCAGCCTTCTCCCTCGCTCGCCGTCCCAGCCCGCAGCTGCCATCTGCTACGCAAACAAATCCAGACTAAAATGTCCATCTGGCGTTCCTCTTTCAACTGCGAAACTATCAATTAGTTCAGGTAACAGCTTGGTAAAATAAAAGAAGTGCTTGTGTTGGATCAATTGTCCCTATTTAAAAAGTCTGCTAAAACGACACCTCCACCCTCATTTTCCCTCACCCCTAAAATATTTCATGACATTGTTTTTCACCGCTTGCGTTAACCAAGCCGATTCATTTCTGTCACGCTGGTTGCCCCATATACGCTCACACGTTTTGCATCTATAAAATAAATGAGTCAATGCTCAGTCTTCTTCAATGAAGCAGCAATCCCGGTCAGCACTGGTTATGAAGAAGCTCGGCTGCCCTGAACCTGCGGAAACACCTGGGCCTAGCTTTCATTAAGCCCTTAAGCTGAACTTAGGCTGGCTCCTTTCCGCCGTGCTGAACCAGAGCAGTCCAACCTGCTACAAGAGATACCGGCAGCACGATAATGCAAGAGAGGAAGCGGCACAGCATTAGTTTGATCCCACGATCTCCTTCCCCTGCAACAAAGGCTCACACCAGAGCAACCATTTGTGAGAGGGGCTGGGAAGGAACAGGCTGGATTTCTCTGCCATTTGAGTCCTGCGAAATGGATGCATCCCAACAGCAAACCGAGCCCTCCCTCTTCTGTTTAGAGAGTYGTCCTGGCTCCTATTCCTAGCAGACTGGTAACTTTGGCCCTACAACAGGGATCTACAAGAACAACAAAGGGTTAAAAAAAGTCCATTATTGCTAACAAATAGAAATCAATATGTGACTATTGGTTTTCTTGGTCTGCACAGCCTATAAATTCCTATTCCTGGCTTATTTCAAACTATATGCTTAGTCATGGGCTTTTCTACAGACAGAGACCATGAAGGAACGAGCCTCTTACAAACAAAGCCTGGGAGATTCCCACCTGCTTGGGCTGAAAGGCATTTCCCACTGTTACGCATAACCTCTATCGTCATTTCAGTACAGACCAATTGCCACAACAAGGACTTGCAGTCCAGAGATTTATATATAAAGACTTGTGCCCTGATCTTTGCCTTTGTCAGAATCCGCCCCAAGGGCTGTGGCATATATTCAAAGGAAAAAGTTTGTAAGACAAAACTCTGGAAAATCTATATGACAACTGCACTCCAGGTTTAACAAGAACGGCAAATAAAACACACTTTATGGAAAATCTGTAGCTGTGTTGTATTGATGACTAAAGGTACACAGAGGTATTAAGTGATCTGCAGATACTTGCCAGGGCAACCTGTCCATATGCAAAGGTCTTCCGAGCTAGACATTTTTCAAATTGGACAAGCATTTCTTTTCATTTAGCAAGGGGGAAAAGAGGGTGGGTTAACAGGTTTGACAACAAAAACTTTGGATCACAAAATGCATATGCTTTGAGAAAGATTAAATTCAGAGCTGGATCCATCTCTGGTGTTTGGGTTCATTTTGTTAACAAAACAAGAATGTATCCCAAACGAGTCATTCAACAAGAGACGAAGTACTGCCCTTCTTGCAATGACTTCCTCTGGATCTGATCCAGGGGTCATTAAAGTAGTAAGATCTGAGGGACCTCTTATCATATGTGATTTCAATAATTTTTTTTTTTTCAAATTGCCTCTGTAAAGCCTTTTTCTTTGGTGCCACAATCTCCCTCATATAAAAAGTCTAAAAATGGCAGCTGCTTCTGTTTTCGGTTTCCATAGTCATATCAATGTACTTTTATACACATACATGGCAACTGAATTCTACAGAATGCTTAAAAAATGAACTGCAGTGCTACGATTGTCCTGATCCTGGTTGTGAGGCTCTAAAGCAGTCAGAAAATCAAAAAACCCCAAACCCTCAGCAAGTGCCAGATCCGTATCCCCACCAGAATGGGTCAGCCGTGGGCAAGGGATGCAAAGCTGGTGCCTTGCACATCTGCATGCACACATTAGGTCGTTTGTGAGTGCAAAATTCTGCCCATGTAACTTTTTATGCGTCCTACCTATTGAACAGACCTTTGGGAAGGCAGTTTAGTGAAACCCATGAAAATCAAAGGATGCTCAGAGCACAGTCTCTGTCTGTCCAAGTTTCATCCTGCAACCCAACCTGAGTGAAGATGAGCCTCACTAAGGCGAATGCTTCTCCCACCTACTACTCGCTCACGAAAAAAAAAAGAGAAATGAGCCTCAGATGACAGGACAGGAAGAGCTCGGAGAGACACAAGATCAGCTTAATGACAACAGCGCCCTTCTCAGAGAGCTGCACCGTCCTCTGGCCACTGGCCCTGTGCAGGAGATGCCCCTCTGTCCCGGCCGCGCTGGGCTGGCAGCGGGCCGTGGCAGCGGCAGCAAAGCCGCCAGTGCCACGGGTGGGCAGTCACAGCACGAGAATTATATGCATGAGCATTTGTTCGTCAGAGGGCACCAGAGGATTTTGTTTTTTTCCTGGCTGCATGCTAAAGGCTGCTTTCCCTTCTGAACAGGCAGTGCTGTGTCCCCGGCATCTGAATCCCACATATTTAATACTGGAGCCCGAGCTTAGTGGGCAGCAGTACTGAGGACTCACACAATGCTCAGGATGGGACTAATCTTGCCCAAAGCTGCAAATCGGGAGGTTTAATTTTACCCTGTGAGGAATCTCAGTGGAGAGACTCATGTAAGCAAGAATGTGCATGGGCATGCATGTCTGCAGAATTAAGGCTTTCATATGTGTTACAAACATACATCTGGGGGTCTTGATATTTATGAAGCACCTCAAATTCCCAAGGCATTTCACAGGTTATATATACAAAGAATATTGTCAGCCAGGTCCTGCTTTAAGAAAACATTTCCATTTGACACAGGGGCTTAATTATGCTCATAGAAGACCTGTTGAAAATAATGTGATTTTGGTACAAGTCCAAAATTAAGTCGTAGGTGCTTTTCTGAAGAAGGACGGAATAAAACATTTACTTAAGTGCTTTCCTAAGTTCTGGCTTCAGTGATGTGTAACTTGGCTTTGCACTCGTTATCGCTTAACAGTGCTCAGAGCTGTAGAACACCTGAGGACAGGGATGGAAAAACATCTTTCCTGAGCAAAACTGCAGGTAGAACTGGGAAAACAAAAGCAGAAAGACTCCTGACCCAGATTTGCTAGGATGCCTCTTTTGAAAGACCACAGTATTGTGATATGTAAAAACATCTCACCCAGCCTAGCACCCTGCCTCTGCCAGTGGCTGCCTATGGACCCCGAGGGACCACATCTCGTGTGGGATACTTAGGAAAAGAGCATGCACAGCGCGATCCCTCTCCAAAATCCTTCACTAACTCCTAGAAATACGGGCAGGGTCTCAGTTACCATCTACGTGATGCCCCTTTGAGCACAGCTCCCTTTAATCATTTTACTGCGCAAAGGACCCAGTTCAGTATCAGCTGGGAGTTTCACCTCCTGCCTTGCTTTTCCACAGACCTCGCTTGTTCTGCTGTGCTGTGGGTGACTCTGCTAAGGCAACAGATAATTGGTCAAGCTATCCATTGAGATTAACTTAAGTTTGTGAAATGAATCGAAGACTTTGCAACAGCTCCTCTGAAACCCAAACAGTTCGGCCAGGAGTTTTTTGTCTGTGTGCCGGGCTGCAGTGGACGGATGTTAAAGGATCACTGACAACTCAAACATCGTGTTTGTGATGTTCCTGTGACATGTAGCACCCAGGCTCCAGCGCTACAGAAGAAATTGTACCAGTGTGTGTACTTTCCATAGGGAGACCTGACTGTGTATAACCAGCTTCACTCTTTCCCCTGCAGTCATCTTGAGATGAATTTCATTCCTGTGTGAAGGGCCAGTATTTGGTGTAAGCACCACTTAAATCCCATTTCAGCATTATTTCCAGAGGTTGAGCCGAGCTGATGCAGTACCTTGTGCAAACTCTCTTGTGTAGGGGTGAATTTCAGCATCGGTTCCCCTGACGCTGTGGGCCTTTCCCATAGCAGCAAGGAATAGAGAAGACATTAAAGAATAAGGAAAATATGATTACAGAACCACAAATATTGGCAAGACTGACCTAGCTGCGCCCTCTGGAATGATCTCTAACTTTCTTTTTAAACCAAACAGATTTCCAGCTGCCTGTATCTCTTTAATTAAAAAGAGATGTCCTTTCAAATGGCTTATAAAAACGTAACAGCACATTTCCCGATCATGGTTTTGAAGGATGATTAGGCTGTGCCCCTTTGCCTCAAAGTTACCCTGCAATTTAGGGACTAAGAACATCAAAAAAATTAAGCTACAAAATGAACTGAGTTCTAACTGGACCAAAAAGCATGGAGTATAATTTTTCCTTCTTCCTGTACTAAAGAAGCAAGTCGGCCAAAATTTTAGGGATAGTTCTAAACACATTTGTTCCTGAACAAGATCTGACAAACCAAATTTTGGCTGGAAGTTGGTTTCCACATCTAACGAGTAAATCCACAAGGAGATTAAATGCAGCAAGAACCCTAATAGTTGCATTTTGAGATGCTGCCATGACACCGTCAAGTCAAAATGTTTGACCTCTCCACAAAATTTCAATGTAAGATGAATTGTTGATTCTATGGACTTACTCAGGAGGTGGTAATGTGATTCAAATCATCTGACTGTCAACAGAAACCATTTACTCTTGTATAACAGTAAGCTAAAAATGCTTCTTCACAGTTGAGTGTTTTGACTGAAAAACGAAATTGTACACTGAACAAGTAACAATAAGCTTTTCCCTGGAAAGCAGAGCTCAAGATGAACTAAATAATCATCACAGGTCATTACTATTTAGGTGTTTTGATTTCTGTTAGTTCTGTTTATTTTCAAATTCCATCCCCTCTACCCAAAATATTTTGGTATATATACCTATACACAAATTGCAAGTATTCCATTATGCTTGCAACAATGTTGACAGAGACTCTGGAGGGCAACGAACCACCTGAACTCTTGTATTCGATAACAAGCAGGCAAAAACGGCTGTCAAACCATAAGAAGTGAAACGCACTAAGAAAAAAAATCAAAACAAACCAGGAAGCAAACATTTCAACCAGCTGCTCCTGCTTCATTAGCAATTTCTGACACTGATATCAGCATCTCCAGACCCTTTCTAAGAATATTCTTGTCATCCGCGTAATGCACAGCTGTTACCAAGCAGCCTCTGGAAACCTCTCAGACACTCCTTTAGCCTACCGGTCAGATTTTGGTCTGTAAAATTAAGAAAAGACATGATGTTATACTGGATCTTCTTTTCCAGCTACTGAATTGTGACTTGAAGGAAGGCCATTAATGTACTGACAACTGCTAATAGCATAAAATATAGCAAAGGACTACAAGGACGGAGTGAAGCTTTAAACTTTTCTCTCCTTCACACTGTACAATACTTGTCTAGAACAGAGCTCTAAGTAAAAGCCAACATAATGCAGTTTTAACCCAAATCTCAGCAATCTCTGTTAATTCAGAGCTCTCTTACAAGTAAAGGCCTTTAGAATATACCATTTCCAAGGCTCCCACTTAATAAAAGCAGGCTTCACATTAATGCAGGGTGCTGGTGCACCATCCTTCTGAAGCCATGTGTACTTCATGCAGAAACAACAAGGCAATGATAAATCCTGGAGTCAGATCATGAAGTGACCAGTGAACGGGAATTCAGATTTCTGGATTGAACTCTTGAAAAAGCTGGGGTCAGTCAACAAAACCAGAGCGTCCATCCATAACAAACTATAAACAAACAAACAAACATAACAAACATATGTCTTTTCAAAAAAAAGAAACAAAAACCCGATCGAACAAGTGTAGAAAACACTCAGACTGTCATTTCAGTTGCGTATTTATGAGCCACTGAAGAGTTACATGACTGCTCTCAAGCACGTGGGTAAACTGGAAGCGTTCATCTCCCATGTGAACAAAATGAACGTATGTAGATGATGAAACCGCATCCAGGCAGACACAACTGTTGCTATTGCTTTTCGTGACCATCTCAGAATGGAGTGTGCAGGAGTGACAGTGCTCTGGAGGCATGTGCATGACTGGTCCAAATCCTAGAAAGCTGACTCGGTCCCGCCCTGTGACCCTCCCCTGTAGTTTAGTGTTGGATCTCTGTTTTTCAAGACTTCACCTCTTCGCAGTCTTGATCAGTGGAAAGCTCCACATCGGACAGTCCAACCTCCATTGCCATAATCAATGAAATATCTGAATCACTGCTGACTGCTGGCTCCTGTTCATCTGTGAGGGTAGAAAAGACAGGAAAAGGGCATTATGATCACGTCTTTCTGTCAACATATTATTATTTTTTAGTTCTGCAGATGGGACCCCGAGGTTTCTCCACCACTGAAGGTTGTGCTCAGATTCCAAACTTTGCTCTTATTCAATATCTGTCTAAAGCATTTCAAAAATATCAGAAAGTTCAAGTCATCAGTAGCAAGAAACACGATGACAAGGAGGCTGGATGGGTAACACTTTCTCCTCCTCCTAATCCTTCCAGGGCTCTCCATTCAGGCCCTTCATTTCCATGACCTTCCTTGCACCGCCTGAGCACTTCCCTCCCTGTCCCCTTTCACTTCCTCAACCTGGCATCATCCTACTCTCCCCACAAAGACAGCAAGTTAAGGACAAAGTCAGAAGCACCTGGTGGAGCGAGTTGGCCATCAGGAAAACATTTTTAACAGGAAAAAGAATCTGCCCAAACCCTCATTAGGTGACAGAATCTCTGTTGGCAGAGACTTTTAAAAGGGCGCTAGGCTAATGTCTGGAAGGAGCAACACAGGTGTCGTTAGTTCTGCCCCAGGACTCGGGACCAGGCTACCTGCCTTCTCAGGTGCCTTCTCTCATCCTTTTCCAGTCTCTTTTCTATTCACCCTTTCCTCTGATTTGAAGATACCTTGCAGGTTCTTGATCCAGGCTGAAGGGATCTACCTTAATCCACCATGATCCCAAACACAGTAAGAGTCAGATTATTGACTTTTGCCAAACTGCAAATCCCATCAAAACTACAAGCGTAGGAGTAACTTGTTTTTGTTTTGATCCCACGGCACTTACTATGTGTGTATTTAGTAGCAGATAAAGCCAACAGATTTTAAAGGACTAAAAGCTAATTTTATTTCACGAACAATCAGGAGAAGCAAAGCACACTGGATCTCTGGGGAGATTTTCAAAGGCACATGGTTGATGGTTCATATTTTCAAGTGGTTTAATTATAATGATGATATTTATACTGTAACAATACAATGTATTTAAATCTGTGGCAGTTTTTCCTTTACATATTTTATTTTTCAGACAATAGAAGCAGAGCTTGATTGATGTTAAAAAGTCTAAAAGTTGAATATCTAAGAATTAAAAAGTAAGAAACATTACAGAAGAGCCAGGAAAATAATAACTCTTCACAATTTAATTATTCACTTGAAGCTAAGTGAGCACAATTAGTCTCCTCTCAAGAGCTGCATGATTTTTAAATCTGTTTTAGAGAAAAAACATGTATTTACTTGTGCTGGGATTAGACCTCATGTTCTACGGAGAAAGCTTGAGTGGCATCTGCATTATTCAAACTGAAAGAGCCAGTGCTTTCCTTTACAACCCTTCCCAGTTTTCACCCTGGATTATTTTTATACTTTCTTGATTGCAAGATAAATAATTAATGCACACAACCTCTTTATATCTGTATATTTTTTTCCCTATCAATATGACAGTAGTAAAACATTTCAAGGCATTGCCTCTGATTATAAATGTTTCCACTGGAGGTGGAGGAAGTACTTACGAATGGAATGATATCTCCTGCAGACTTCAGTGGGCTTCAGTTACACCAAACCATTAGGTGAACTGCTAGATCCAAGAGTACAAAAGTACATCACATAACACCTCCAAGACCTAAAGCATCATCTGTAGTGGTATCGGCTCCCTGAGCCAGAACGATGTGGTTCTAGACCACTGGATTATTTATCATTCCTCTATAACTAATAGGATTCTTAAAAACAATGAAAACGATGCTTTAAATGCTGACCTAAGAGCAAGTTTATATTTGCATGACAGAGTTCCTGAGGCTTAGCCTGAGGCTTAGCCGCTTGGAGCACTCTTGAGAGAAAGGTGATTTTCATCTGAACTAGCTGTGCAGGAAAGGACTGGCTGAATGGTGACAGCCACACGCATGCTGAAGAGGCAGGCTGAGTTGCCAACACCAAATGTCAGAGCGTCAAATGAGAAGTGTTTATGGTGCTGAAATGTTATTTCAAGAATTGTTGTTTCTTCTAGGGTTGCACAGCAGAAAAAGATCTCAGCTGAGTTCAAGGCAGGCAGACAGAACACAACCAGATTTACAGCTCACCTACCAACCGTCTAACCTATGTACAGGAGCACCCGCTTTCCAAACCAGCAAACTTGAGTTTTACATTAAAAATACTATACAATTACTCAAATTCTTGGATCTTAGACTTTCCAAAGTGTGGGCTTTGTAGTTTGTCTTCTTTGGAACTGAAGTGTAGGTCAGTAAGAACAATGAACAAAGGATCCTAAAAATGCCCATGCCTATGCCCTGGCATTGCTTTTCCAGCGCTGCGAAAGTGCCTAGAAACATGAATGCTCCACCTTCCTTGCTTGCTAACAGTGCAGCGGTTCAAAATCCTAAAGCTACAGCCTGACGCTTCAGCAGAGTGGGGAGAAAAACTTGGACATCGCCATCCCTTACACCTCCCCTTTCAGGGAAGGGGTCAGCACCGACATTTCTTTGGAAGACACAGCCAACACAAGGAAATTAATGCAGCCCTCAGCATTACATGCTTGCTCTTGTAAACAGGAGTCTTACTACTGACCCCAACACGCACAGGATGAAACTCTGGGAGGCTGCAGAAGTTACACCAGGTACAGATCAGCTGTAGGTAACTCTGGCTGCAAGGTCTAYAGACTGCCTCACCGTGAATCCCTCACACAACACAGGCTTTCTAGACTGTGGTGAGGGTGTTTGTTGGTTTTTTTTGTTTGTTTTTGGCYGGCTGCTCAATAACGTAAGCCAGCACAGTTAGTGACATTTGTTGAAGGTAAGCAAACCCCAACTAAACTGCAAGTGCCAGGAGCTTAGCCTGCATTTTGCATCCCTGGTTTTTAGATCCTATTTACAATGACAAAGCTTATACAATCGCACAGCTTCTACAGAAGATGCCTGACTCGCTGTTAAGAACTTTTATGACCTTTTTGCAAGTTTTTTGAAATTTGGTGTTTTTCTTAAAGCCCTGAAGTCAGGTGAGGATCTCAGCTTTCAGTGAAGATCTCAGCTTTCACTTAAAAATAAATGACTCTTAAGAAGTAAAAAGGAAATAAAGAGTTTAAAAAAACCATATCCCTAATTTCTAGACAGATTTTATGTTGGAATATCTGACTTGTGATTTTAGATGTTTGAGATTGGCAATCCTGTCTAACAACATACCCTATAATACTTCCACTGTGTTTTACAGTACTTCATGCCACAGGCATAAAGCCTTTTGCTTAATGAAGCAAAAGGCACATCCCAAGCTGCTTTTCAGCCCGAGTGCTAGTGCCTACAGCAGGCAACTGTAGACCTCACTGCCACATTCCTCTCATGTCAGCRAAACGCAATACACCACAGCACGCTGCCTACTTCCAGACAGACTTTTTCCACTCACTTATATTCCCTGACACACATTCGTTTGAGAGGTGCAATAAAACAAACTCCTCTAGCCAATATTACTTTAAATTTAATTATGCTAATGCAGGAAGGATATCACCACATAGATACGGAACTGCCCTACATAACAGTGGTACAGCCCTCACTTGTTGCAAAGTTCATTAAGTGATGTTTATATTTGAGTATAATTGCAATCAAACAAGGATGAAAATAGCTAATTACTCTGGTGCTTTAAAAGCAGTAAGACTGCACACTAGTAATAGTTATCTGCTGCTGCTGCTACTCCTAACATTTTGAGTAAGTCTGTAGCTGTTGTACACTAATAAATATTCCAGAAGAAAAAGGTCAGACCATGGATTTCTAAGAATTTGACACTGTTTGCAAGAGTCCTGGGAGGGACCTAAGCATTCAACAGTGAGTGAAAAGTGCATTTACAAAAACATTCATCTGCCATGCGTAGGTAAGCATAGAGGCATGGGCACAAATCGAGATATACTTGTAATGACCCACTCAAGGATGAGGAACAAGCTGATGTAACTGTGGTGGGTTTTGCACTAATGGAGGCCTCACTCCTGCTCACCACTGTGCTCCTCCCAAGGAGGCCACATCCGACACTGTGCACTGATGTCCCTAGGACATGGGCAGTGCCATGGGGCTCTCCTAAAATTGCTCCTGCTTGGCCCAGAGGCTGAGATTTCCTCCAAGCTCACAGAACTGCAAAAGCTGCAGAACGCCGTGATTGTGCTAAAAGGTCCACAAGCAATTTGCATCCAAGAAATAAGAATACACTAAAATGTTATACAGGAAAAGCTTCTCAGCATTGAATGCATGTATGGTTTGTCTAAGATGACAGACTTTTTTCCTCCTCTGGACCTTCAGGTAGCTCTCTGCTATTACACCCATTTGTGAGTAAGCAGAGAAGTATCGATTATTACATGTCAAATGAGAGCTGCCACCAAGTGTGTAATTCACCTACTGAAAGTGTAACTAAAACCAGCAATCTCCTATTCTTGTGGATTAAAAACATGGGCCACAGCAATAAACTATTCAGTTGGGAGTCAGTCTCTCTTCCCTCATTTATTATCAGCTCTCTGTGAACTAATTCAGCATACTCAGTTCTGCTCCACACACAATTAAACCGTTGCACAGAGCTGTGCAGCTGCTAATGGTTTTCTTCATCTTATGACAGTCACAGGAATCAGAGGGTAAGAAAAAGCTGCTACCATGCTACTGACTTAGGTGTAACCTATTTGCCTAGCTATAAAGTTGAGCATTTAGCACAAGAAACAAGTCTTGTTTTGTGCACATCTTGCGTTCTTGATGGTAGATGCCCAGCTTTGAGGAGAAACGAATAATTATTGGTTTCTTCATCTAATGAAATGCTGTGAAAAATTTATCCRTTCTTATCCCATCCTTAGCTGGCAGAAATTGTACAGCAGACAATGGGACTCTGTTTAAAACCTCGCTTTGACAATAAATATACAGCAAAACTTGGATTTGATTTCACTACTCATTTCACATTCTCACTACTGTGAAACATACCTTACTTCAGAACTCCTCATTTTCTGAAGATAGAACTAAGCCAAAACACGAAATCCCTGGTGACAGGTAAGCTCTCAAATCTAGACAAATATCTAGAATTTATGTGCTAGCATGAACCTTATTCCAGTCTGGGGCTCACTTCTACTAAACAAACATTGCCCCCAGTCGGATGTGTCAAGAAGCATTTTGCTCCAGAAGAAACCAGAAATGTGACCATCTCCTGACGCTCTGAGGACCTGAGAAGAAAATATACCCAGGGTCATTAGAGGCATTGATATGGGACCTTTATCAAAACGCATTGTGTTCAGCATGAAGCCACAGCGACCTGCCAACGCCAGCAGTGTTATTCAGATTTTCTTTCCAGTATCAGAGCAAGCCAAACACTATTCATCACATTTGATTTATGACAGGGAGAGAGAGACATTTCTAGACCCCTCTATTTTTCTTTGTCTGCCCAAGAATGCACTTTACCATTACAGAGTTTATTGCTCCCTCCTATTGCAGCCTTGCCACAGCATCACTTTGCTGCTTACAGTCTAAGAGGAGGAGTATGGTCCTATGAAGTTAGTACCTCAAATGGCAACTCCTTCCACAACAGTACTGATCAAATTTATTTTACCACTAAGACCCTCTTCTTTAAAAACACTACCAATTCTTAAAATTATTCTCAAATTAATCATCCAATACTTCTTATTGGATCATTTTATAAGTAAGTCTCAAATTCCTTCCACGTCATCTTGATAACGCTTTAGAACAGGCCATAACTGCACTAACAAAACAACTGAAATAAAACACACAGAAAAAAATGCCTATAAAATCTCTAATGCAAAAGAAGCAGTGGGAATATGTTTGAGGAGAAAGGGTTATAAAAGACCTGTTATTAACGCAGTCCTTTTGTACACAGAGGCTAATAAAATGGATGAAGAAGTCTGGCTGGCTACAATTKAGAATAAAGTACTGGGGAAATATTTTATTGCTGTTCCCTAGCATCAGAGAGAGACTTATCTCAGCAGCCAGGGGAAAAAGTACTTGAGCATGGTAACTGCTTTTGGAAGAAAAGGTTAGAGTCTTTTCCATAAATAACAAGCCAGAGCTCTGTGAATGTACTAACGGCAACAGGGCTTCATCCAGAGGATAAAGCAGATGACATGTGAAACACATTGCAAAGAATACCCAAACATCAGCACATCAGGAAGAACCAAATGCCACGACCTGGCAAGATTCATTCAAGACAACATTTCAAAAATGTGTTTAACTGGATCAAACCCTGAGGTGGTTGGGAGACTTCATAGATGGGCCCGGATATGATATAAAACACTAGAGTCCCTCCCAAAGCAAACTTGTTTTTTTTCTTCTTATTGAGTGAAAAGGCAACAAACTTTCTTCCCTTAATCTTTCTCTAGGATATATGTTTTGGGAGAACATACAGCTTCTCTTAATGGAAAACAGCCAAAGACATAGTTCCCTGTCTTCAAACATCCTGCAGTACGAAGGGGTAACATCATCATTCTAGACACGAGCTACTGAGATGGAGAGCCATGACTCTTCAAGGCATTCACCGATTCTGGGTGCCCAGTTAAGACACCGTAAACCTGACTTTTCAGTTACAGCATTAACCAGCACATTGTATGCCCCAAGCATATCTTCTACTAACTTCAGCCACAGCTGTAAGTACTCAGCACTTCTGGAAATGATATCCCAGTATCTCAAGTCAAGCATCGAAAAACGAAGAGGAAATTATTACTAATACAACCAATTTTCTTAAGCCTAAATTTGGAACATGTTGTACTTAAGCAATAAACTTTAACACCAGTTACCTGAGAAGACATTTTGTGTTTTGGCAAGACCAATAAACTCATTTTCATAAACATGTAGAAAGTATCAGCACCCAAATGCTCTCTCCAAAAAAAAGGGAAAAAAATCTGTCCAAATAAGGACGTATGATCTAAAACATATGGAGCAGATAGCAAACACATTTGCAGAAAGCTGAGCAAAAGGGGAAGAACACATACCAGATGTTATTGCATGGAGACAGTTGGACCTGATTGGCTGGAAAAGCAAAGCATTTTTTTTTTCATTTTATATCTATATCTATCTTTAATGAGCATATACTAGCTCCTTGGGATTTTGTCCATGAACCAGAACACAAGGCCTTTGAAATTCACAGCATGTATTAACATTATTTTAGGAGTCAACACTTTGGAGATCTGTCTTCTCTCTATGAGAGGCTGGCTGATGTTTTGGGAACTCTTGATCAGCTGTCTTAGCGGGGAGCTGCCAACCCTCTCTGTGATACAATGAACATGCCTCTGCCAAGTATGACACAAGAAAACCTAGTATTTTTGCTTTCAGTATACTTTCCTCTTTCTCCTTACTCTTATGGGTCATGCTCATTACGTTCCTGCCCTGGGACCAGCAGAGAAACTCCTTCTGTGGCCTAGATACTGCAATATCATTTTCTCTTCCCCTGACCGGTCTTTCCTCTTTCCTATTGGAAACTCAGTCAAAATATGATCAGAAAGATTACCTGAACAGTCAGTGGAGTCATCACACTAAGGTCTCTTGCACCGACCTCTATGCTCTCATATCAGCTAATCCCCATATTCAAGGTCCTTCACAGTTTATCTGCACATCTGGTCTTATTCACTACGAAGTATTTTCTTCCATCTTTGACGGATCCCATTCTTCAGTCCCACACTCTCCCCTTGTTTGATTGCCAGACAAGAACTACCCTACTTCCTTCACAACAGGGCATCCAGCCTCTTAAACCTTTTCAAAGCTGCTTTTCCCTTCTCCCTCCAAACCTTCCCACTGTCTGGAAGGGGAGAGTGGCAGYGGGATACCACTGCACACCCTCCTTACCGTTCACCACTGGCCATCCTCAGTGCCCAAACACTGTGTCAGATGCACTTCTGGTCAGGACAGCACGTTCTTCTGATGCCTACAGTAAGTTTCAGAAATAAAACTGAACGCACTTCATTCAACGTACAGCCTGTTAGAAATGATTATTATTTAGAACATGCAAAATTATTCATGTATTTGATTGAAAATCAGAAAATGAGATCTCCCATAAAAAGGGAAAAGATCCAAAAATACTGAAGCACGGGGCTGTAACTACATGACAGTTTTGATTCTCAAGTGCCTTAGCTACCTTTGGTAATATATTAAATAGTCAAAGATCTTTAATTCTGAAGTAATTTACCTACTTTTGGTAACATCTTGCCATTTCCTACACCACTCTAAGAGCTYAAGAAACATTAAATTAAGTTTTCCGTTTCATGTTAAACAAGAAGTCTAATTCAACTCTTCATCAAATTCATTCATAAGAAAGTCTCTTAGGCCCAGACTGAACTGAAATCACTATTATCGTGCAGTCCCAAGCACTGCTACAAACACTTCATGTGCAGGTATTATTCTCTGATCATTTCTATTATTCTCCCATTTAATTTCTTTGTATGCAGACCAAMTTTCTGCCTTAGCTGAAGTATAGTTCCGTGTACCAGCAGCATGACAGAGCCAAGAAGTGGAAGCCCAACTCCCCTGTCCTAGTTCACCCTCCTGCCACCTATCCTGAGTCAGCTCTGCTATTCCTTTGATTGGCCAGGGAGTTGACTTAATTTAAACTGCAAACTACCTTGGAAACATTTTTTGCTAGGCTAGCAGTTGAACAGGCTGGCCCAGTCACAAGGCGAGTACTGCAGCCAACGTCAGGAACGAAGCACACAGAGAGAAAGGAAGGGAAGGGACCCCCCCCTTGCATTCAACATCTGCAAGCTGTCCCTGCGATACCATGATGTTATATACTTTTTTACTTGGTTTTCTTAGCAGCTGCTAAACAACCAGGGCTCCTTGGTGTTACTGCAAAACAAATAGCATTAAGTGATACAGTTAAAAATAATCATGCTTCATCATGTTAATGGTGCGTAAGGGATATTGCAAGGATTCTTCCAGTAGCCAAGGTGAGAAGTGTGGAGAGACATACACCCTTTGAGCAAACATCTTCAATCACGCTGCCAGCCATTTAAAAATCTGAAGGGATAGCAGGTATGGGACAAGAGTAGAGTTAAATGCTGTATGTACTAGCATGTGTTAGACACTATATATGGCCTATCGGCAGGCTGTCATAATAAAGAGACTTTTACATCCAAGAAGTACAATCGCACAATTTAATCGTGTGCATCTCAGTTTCCATGGGCTATACTGGTGACTGCTATTGTGACTGAACTTTCTTATTTATATTTTAAAAACCCGTGTCAGCAGTGTGCTCTGCTTCCTGCAAGCCTGAAAGGAGAAGGAAATTACAGCCTGACTCAGACACATAATGTGCTGGATTGAACGAGCAAGAGCGTAATGGTAAGAGAAACTTCAGTTCTGTTCTGTTCTTAAGGAACATASGGAAGAAACATCCTTTCACGGGGTGATTTAGAGATGTACTGGYCAACACCACACAAATCCCTCAGAGCAGTCACACCGGAGAGGTATCGCAATACCCCCAATCATGATACAATATTAAACCAGAAGACTCAATGTAAGGTAGTGGTTTCCAAAACCTTTTTCTCTGGTCTGATCAGGCTGCAGATCTGTGACCTCTCCTTGGGGGACTCCACRGCAGAAGCAGCTGCACAAAGCCACCTGAGATCGCTCCTTCTCAGGACGGCAGATCCCTGCTGACCCCAGCTGCTTTGCACGGCTGCTCCTGGCCGGGAGGAATGAGAAAAGGGATGCTCAACCCACAGGCACCCTCCTTCTCACTGTGGCAACCAAAGAGCCTGTCCCAGAGCACCYGCGGCTGGGTGGTGGCCGAGGCTCAGCAGGGTCTGCTGGCACACAGCAGGGCCTGGGGGAAATTGCAACCCATCGCTATGATCTCTGCCTAACAGCTTCAGCCCTGTTGGATCCTGCAAAGGCACCCAGGACCGTGGCCCTCCTTGGAAGCGGGAATGCCACCTCTGGCACTCAGGGGAATGCAAGAAGGGGCGTTTGGTGCTYGGGAGAGCAACCCACCAAGGGCACACAACGAGACTAGGACATGAAAGTGGACCTGCAGAGCAAGGCCTGCCTAGGCTGTTGTAGGAGATCTCAGATTACTGCAGCTTTTCTTCAAGGATGTTAGAAGCTTCTCACTCCCGCTTCAGCTCATGTACAAGGTGGCTACTAGCCAGTGAAAATCTGCATGGGGCAATTAATTCTGAGAACTTGATGTGAAATATAGGCTGCTATGACAAGCAGGAAAAAAAACCCAAAACATTTCTGCCTAATCAGTRTGAACTGCTTCCTCAATTACAGGTATGCACACAGCTGTAACAGAAAACAACCGCTTGCTTTAAAAACAATTAATTTTTGAAGAATTTTTGAATTTTTAAAGACAGTTAATTTTTGAATGAGGGGGTTGCAAAAGCTCATGTTAGTCTCGCTGAGTTTGTCTGTCATGGCAGCATGTGCATGATTTGCAAATGTGTCTCTTTAAATACCTTTTACTGCATAAGCTCTCAAAAAACCTAGGTCACTAGCAAAGCACAGTACTGAGGAATCATATACTGAACTTTCAAGAGCAGTTACAACAAACATCCTTGTGCAAAGACGTCACAAAAATGCCTGTGCGTATATTAGAGGATTTAATGAGAAAACGCACAAGGAGGTGGCTGAAAAGCTCAACAGTAGTGGAATTACTTGAATAAACTGCATGTGTATCTTCTCTCTCTCTCTCACACATGGTCCTGCCTTCCTTTCCAATGCTGCTAACACTGGGCTCCACCTGAGATCTCCAGGACGTTTCCAGGATAAAGGGGCAAGTCATTAGCCCAGCACTTCCAGGGCTCTTGAATTTTGTGCACGTCGCTAGGAAAACATTCCTTACCATGCATGTTGGTGATGGTGATACTTGGCTGAAATTTAATTCCATTAGAAATGTCCATAATAAAAATTTCACCCAGGGATGTCTTCTCATTAGATACGAAAAAAACACACACAGTAATGAAGCCAAAAGAGAAAACTCCCACAGAGGTGGCGGAGGAACCCGCGTATCGGATATGTCATGTTTACTGCTGTCACTAGCAAAATACAACTTTCAACAGTGTCCTTAAGGGGAAAAGTGTCTTCCTTTTTGTTCAGTATAAGGAAACAACATGCCTGAGAACAGGCCTGGCTCTCTTGCAGCAACGGCTCCAACGCCTGAAGCAGGGCACAGCTGTGGGACCACCATGCCTGCCAAGTCTGGGTGGATTAGTACGGCATTCAGTGGTCATCCAYCCACACAGCTTCAGCATCCTCCGCGCTACCAAAGGGCTGCCCACAAACAACAGACATGTGCAGAGACCATAACGTTATGTGTCACACTTTTTTTCCCCCCCTCTGACACCTGGCAGCGAAATCAGTGTCTTGCCTCCCACCAGCCACATGTGGACTTGCAGGATTTCACCATTTCTAGTGTCCTGTCACATGCTCGCACTTTTACAGGACTGTCAGGTACATGCCCCCAAAAAACTGGGAGACATTTGACCAAAGTACACTGCTTAGGTTAAAGATCAATTGTCACAAGTCCGTAAAAACAGAGAACACGACAGAAACAGCACAACAACCCAGAGAAAATATGTTCTTGAACTTTACAGGACTGTCTAACCTGATTTGGATTGGACAGTTTAATTACATATTTTGTCACAGGCCATGGCTTATCTACGTACTGTAGTTCAAAAGATAAAGATTAATTTAAATGCAATTCAGCTGTAGAAAAATCTCTTGTAACCAAAAAAAAAAAAAAAAAAAAAGGCAGAATCATGGAGCCTCAACTGTACAGTGTCTCAGTGACTCTGTGAAAAATCCCCTGTTCAAAAGCAAAGCGCATGCTTTTCATCTCACAAACTCCACCGGGTACTGGAAGATGTAGTCGTTCTTGATGGCGTGGCATCAGCAACAGTACAGTATTCTGTAGACAGGTCTGATGCATGTATTAGAACAAAATAAGAACCTGAACAGATGACTACAGCCGTACCCTATAGCTATACTATTTCTGCTATGCGAAGGTGGGCACATAGGTAAATAGACATTTTTCTGAATACCTGGAGGGGATGGTTCAATTGGTTAGCCAGGCATTTTTTATGTCTACTCAAAACATTTAAGAATTAATAGAATGATCAATTAAATAAAATAAGAACATCCAGTTTTCCATACAGAAGAAACAATTTCAGCCATTTATATGTGCATTAGCAATGAAGAAAAATAATGTGACAAGCTGAAGTGTCACCCCTTAATTTCATTAGAATTGCAGTAGTTTTTTAAAATAAATTCTAGATGCTTTCAAAGTAACATGTTCAACTAATTTGAATCTCCTTCCTATGGGCTTCTTACAGCATTCATACACTTCTCTTTTGAGGCCCCTAGGATAATTTAAAAATTCTGCAAGGAAGCTTTCTTTAATATCCAGTTTCGCAGAATCTTTACATAAGGAAATTTCACCCTAATTGAAAACAGTGTACACTTCATTTCTAGTGCCCTGTGTTCAGATGCAGTCTTGGTAGGTACTTGTGTCTGATCCTCCCTCATACACACAGAAAGGACAACCCTGACCTTCACTGAGCACTGGCAAACACATAAGATGAGTCACTACCAATTGCTGGAGCTACCATAAATGTCTCCTTTAAAACAAGTAACCTTCACTGGTTTCAGATTTTTCATCTTCTCTGGAGTCTAAGTGACGATGTTGTTTTAAAACAATAGCAAGAAAGGGCGGATAGTGCAGAAACCACGCTTCAAAATAGCTTCAGTAAAACAATTTCTTTAACACATGGAGTATTTCTCTTTACCTAAAGAGGAAGCCTTAGGAGACTTGCACTGGCAGGGATGTCCTGGTTAGTTGAGTCTACTCGCCACTATTGTAGTGGCTGCACGATATAATCCCTTTCAGGCTTGCTAGCAATTAGCATCATTCACTGTACAAGCTCCCCAGCTACTTAGTTCATCTCTTTGCCAGTGCAGAACCGCAGCCGGATGTCAGTTAAAAGCTATACTACCTGGTTTTCAAAAGAACCCTTCATGCAACACCAACCCACAGAGATTTAAATTTTCTTTTACATCCTACGATGACATATGAGTTCAGCTGCTAACGCTCCTTTCTCTTAAACCTCACAAGCCTATCAAACCTTGCAACACATTTTACATTCCAGTGCAATTATGCAGTTTTCGAACAGGAATTATTCCAGCTCTGATCTTCCCTGCAGCCTACTCAATAGTTTCACGATCAGTAACATTTTCTACCTTCGGTTGTGGCCAGTTCTGTCATTGAGAGGTGAATCTGACCATGGCCTAAGCAGAAATCTCCCTATCAAAATGTGAACTTTTGTACTTAAGACTTCCTAAAATGAGAGCTTCCCACTATTTGGATGGTCTATGTACCAGGAAGGTCCTTATGTGCCACTGGGCAGTTGTAAGCAGAACGTGCCTTGTGCCAAGCTGTGGGTCGGCATTTTGCACAGGGTGCAAAATGACTCAAACCGCTGCTGACATTTATGGATTGGCAGGTGGGATATGACATTGTCAGCGCTGGTATAATCTATAAATCTTGTATAACTGTGACTGAGTACTAGCAGAAAGAGTAAAGTAGATCTATGCAGCCAGAAACAGCCCATACTTTCCAGCAGGAACATTTCCCAGGACTTCCTGCAAACTTAAGCAAAAAACCTGATTTAATCTGTCTATGCATAGTTGTTTTTATGAGAAATGTGGCTCTTTTCATTAGTTTAGAAATCAGAACGCCCCCCCCAACAGAGACTGTATCAAAACCTTTTCTTTTTTGAAAAGTAAAACATCTTAAATGCCCTTTGGATCTCATTTAGGTTGCTTTCACAGTTTGCTTAAAAGGATTTAGCAATATTTTTGATGTAACCAAAAGCATTCTATAGGAAAGAAAAATAAGCACATTTAAAACTCATCACAAGCACATGAAATAAGGATTAAAATACGACTAGGAGGTATACAGAACCACTGTCTATTTGGAACAGCAACGTCCAACATGTTATTGTTTCTTGCAGCAGGGCTAGTGCACCAGATAAAGTTCTAACAAGCTAGGCTTGTTAATGCACATTCACAGAGAAACACGTGAGTACAGAACAACAATCAAGAAAAGCATTCATAAAGAAAAAGGTCAACAGTTTATCTCTTGTTATGTTCATTTAAGAAATTTTAAATCAATTGATGCCAATCTCCTTTTAATTGGAACATTTCTTTGACAATGCTGCAATAGCTCAACATTTTTGTTTTTTCCCATTAAAAAATAAATCTTTGATCTGCCAGGCCAGGCCTGCTACATTTGAGTCTTATCTGAAAATACACTTATAAAAATGCCTTACGTAAAGAAGAAAGAAAAAAATCATCCTTTACAAAAACTGAAACCAAAATAAGAAGCTTCTTGAGTTAAAGATTTTAAATTAATTTAATGTGAGTCTCCCTCTGATCCCCTGTCTCCTTCCTGCCTGTCTCCCTTTCCTCCCAAAATGGGCCTTTACGAAAAAGAACATAGCACAGTTTTACTTGACCTGACTCCTTGACCTGAGATGTGAAACCAGCGGTTTTGTCTCACCAGCCTAAAGCAAGAGTGCAAGCGCGCTCCCTCCTTAATTAACTAGCTCCTTTTGCTTTCCTTGCTCATGGTTCACACAAGTAACATCACAAAAAAAGTGAGCTCCATTTTCTTGCTTACAAAATGCTAGATGTGACAATTAAAACCCAGAGAGAGGCAACCAGGACAAGCAGCAGCCAGGCTAACACTAAAGAGGGAGCTCAATCTCACCTAAAGGCCACTAAAGGTGCCTGAAGGGCACCTCAGTCCTAGCACCCAGGATAATTTCTCACTGGCCAAGTGCCCTTGAAGGCCTGTGGGGCTGGCTGGTAGGAAACCCAGTAGGGATATCAATAGAAGCTGGTCTTAGACTATATAAATCTAGGGCCATTTAGCATTTCCTTTCAAATAAGCTTGCAGTCACAATCTAGTTTCAAGTGAACAACTTCTGGCATCAGAAAATCCCCTCCAAGCCACTGCTTTTACCAGGGACTCTTGCTGAAATGCTCACGAGAACATGAGAAAGGCCAAGACCAATATATCTGTTTTCAGAGTCTCTTCTCAGACCAGTGGAGGGGAAAGGTCAATTTAAATTTCAACAAATTGCAGCTGGAATTTTACTATGTTCATTAGGTCACTCGGACACCACCACTACCATCAAGACCTCCCTAACACTCTACAAGTGAAACTCAAATTGGAACAGAGTAATTTTAAAACACTGTTTCTCTGCATTAAAACATTTTGTCTCTGTTTCAATCTTTACAGTGAATATATACTGCTGTTCCACCTTCTTTTGAGTTCTGAGCATTCACACTCTTCAGAGAGGCAGAAAAAAGAGATATTACCCTACATACCAATACGTACCTGGAAAAGTAAAAATAACAAAAGCTCTCTGAAAACCTGGAAACCAACCACATAACTTCAAAAAATGTAGATGCCTTTGCACTGGTTCATTATTATTTCCCTTGGGAACACTACTGTAAAGTTAGAAGCAAAATTTTGTGACATTAAGTTCGGTTTTAACCCCTTCTGCCTTTCCTTTTCCATTCAAGTTCTTCAATTTCAACTCCTCTCACTGAAAAGCGGGTAGTTTCCAGAACATTCCCAGGCAGTTCCAGAAGAATATTTAGACCTCAGGAGCTTTCAGAAAAAATTAAAGATTAAAATATTGTTACATTATTTATCTAGTCTGGAAAGAGGGCTTTTAGAAGCTGAATATAAATTTACAGTAAATTTTCAGTTTTTACAAGGGAAATGGACTTGCATCTTTCCGTCATAATCTGGCAAAAACTGAAGGATTAATTTAAAAAAAGAGAGAGACAGAAGGAATGAATTACTGCAAACAAATGTAATTATTTCCACCCTGTGGAATATGCAGCCATTACAGTAGTTTAACACGGCACTTTTGAGGGTGAACTACTGAAAATATAATCTTTCTACCATAGCTTTTCTTCAAAACTGTTTCCTTTGAAGTGTATCTTTAGGCTGCAGGTTCCTCAGCMGCTGGGAGCACGTTACCTCTCCCAGAGCAGGTTGGCAGAGGGTCATTCTTCTAAAATCTCCTACTCTGAGACTATTTTGGTCTTACAGACTGATAGTTTTTCATGCACAGAAAGACAATTTGCTGGTGCCACTACCTTTTCAAAAAGCAATTATAAAGAAGTTATAAAGTTTCGCAACATCTCAGTTGAATTCAATATCCCATGCACGTGGGGGCAAAATCTGAAGCAAGGTTTGTCATACATACCCGACATACCAGATTTGGTGGCTGTCTCCCAAGGAAACATTAGCAGCTGAAAACATTGCGTTATTTAAGTACCTGCATAAGGAACTGGCAGATTTTAAACCTCCTTTGTGTGATTTTTTTTTTTCCCCCCACTGAGATGCTACAATTTAATAAAGCTATTTTAGCTAAGTGCTTTTTCATATCCTGACTTTGCCAGGATACAGTGGTATCTTTGTTCTATACATTTTCTATGCATTTTCCCTGTAGGAGTATGGTTTTTCATTGTCTTATAGCACTATGCTACCTAGACAGTGGCAAATAGAGCAGAAATTTGCCACAGAGATCTCCAGGTAAGTTGTTTTGCCCATTCATATGTGAATTAACATACGGTTTAATTATTGCCACAACAGAGCATATGTTCTTGCCTACTCTCTGAGTGCCTCAGATACGTTAACATGAGTTAAAATGAAAAGAACAGTCAAAGATATTGGCACTTGCAAAAAGTAGACTCAATAACAGGCCGAGTTGGGTGGATATTCCATCATATATCTCCTGGGCACTTTGGAAGCCCAGATATTCATTAATGCAACTCTGATGCTACTGTGCACTGTGCTGAGTATAGCCTGAGTATATTCCTCAGGATATCTGCCGTGTCACTGGAGTGGCAAAGATGGCATCTAGTTGGGCTAGAATACAACCATGTGGGTCCTATTTTTGGCATCCCTAAGTGTAAGGGCTTACCCACCTCTCCCGTCTCCCACAGGCTCTGAGGCAGGAGAAAATCCTCTCCTAACACTCATGCCAGTAGTTGGATATTTCCTCTCGGATGTTGGGCTTGACCTGTTACCTGCTTTTCTTCTGATCATTCATGTTTTCCATAAACACTCATAAGCCAGTTTCTCCATCTGGCCTATCAGTTTCAAAGCATCAGTTTCAGGCACTATCTTCACTTAAAATTGCCCACATCCAGAACAATAAAGATGTAAGTCCAATTACTAAAGTTTTAGTGAGAACTCTCACTTCTGGGTGAAGGGACCTGGTTACTGTGGTAACCCTAAAGGATCCCTGAAGCACCCTAATTTCTGCTGGAGTTGCAGGTAAGTAACAAAAGAAAGAGCTGTTTCAAAACATACTAGGACTTGACTGGTATTTTATGAGCAAACACCAAATTTTTTTTTTTTTGGTCCAGGCTGAAATCATAAGTAATAGAAACTGTATGTGGATATCTGAGCTGTTGGCCCTACAAGAATCTGGAGAAAACTTAGAGCAGTTTTGGATGCTTCTTGCAGGCCAAACATCTCCTGAAAGACTATTTATCTATCATACAAAAAACATCACACAGGTACGTGCACACACACCTCTTTCACCTCATCTGCTTCTAAATGCAACTCTGTCATGCTTTTTGAGAAATCAAAACTGCTGGTTACAACACAAGAAGTACAGGTGTAAGCATGCACGTGATCCTTTAAATGCTTGTGAGAAACCAGACGGCTTCCGTGTGCAAATGACTCTCTTGCACGTTCACAGACTCAAAGCCTAGATGAATAAGGAGAAAAACGTATATATCCATGACTGGAAACAGCACATCAGTAGAGCTTTTGCCTGGCTTACTTCTTTCTTTTGAGTTACCTTCAAAGTAGTCGTGACACTATGGGAGCACTAAGGCAAATGTACATTCCATTATGAAGCAATGCAACCAGAACAAAATACATACATGCAGAATCGAGGGTGACTGCTGCAGAAATGACACTACTTTCTATGAATGCCTCCTGTATCTCAGCCTCGTGTTTTTACTCTCCCATAGGCACAGCTGCCTTTTCACTATCTTTCTTTTCCCACTACATTTATTAGATTTGTTTGCTTGCTATAATCTGCTCTTACTGGTGAATTTTTCAGAAGTGGGTCCATCCGCTACTATCTGTGTATATAAAGACTGGTACAGCAGTGCCTGACCCTGGTAGGGGTCTCTGGGGTCTGCGCAGTACAGGCGAGCATTACTTTTGCATTGCCTATCTGTCTGAAATAGTGGCAGCAACCAGCAGCACTGACCCTGGAATCCTGCCTTTCCTCTGCCTGCCCGGTTAGAGAGCTGTTGCTCAGTCCGACTTCTTAATTCTTACTTTCAGGTGCTGATCCAAGCTGGATCCTTGTGTCTCCCATTTGCCTTTGTTCCTGAATTGGTCAGAAAAAGATTCAGAATCACAGTAGCACATTGTATCTTAAATAGCACTTCCTGACGATTTCAGTGGAGGCTTTTGTGTAAAAACTGATGAGAATAAAAACACCACAGACATTAGAGATGTGAGAATGAGTCCTAAATAACCAAGCAGATTGTATGCAAGATGCTGAACATCTCTTGCAAGGCAAGGCTTTCATTCTCAAGTATAAATCAAAGAGATCAGCTAGCATTAAGTCACCTGGTCTCTCTGCAGTTCAGATTTGTATTTTACTCTACATTGTTTGTCCATTTTGCTTTAAAAGCTTTCTTGTTCAATGTTTTCTCTAGCTGTCTGCTTAAGATAGTGAAGTATAAAGAAAGATACAAGCTATGTTATCTCTGATCCCAGTCCTCTGATCCCCTTTTCCCCTGCACGCATGCAATGCACATTCAGAGCAATTGGGAATGATGTAGCTAAGGACACGCTTGCGTGCCATCCCAGTTTTTACAATGGTACTTTTCCTTACTGAGTTTCATCGTCATAGATAATAAATCCCTTATGTCTCTCATATTCACTGACCATTAATAAAATGCCTGTATACTCAGATATGAGCATTCAAATGAAACTTCATGCTTACTTTGCCTATTTGTTTATCCTGATTTCTGCACAAAACAGACAGCTGTGTGGGGTCTAGTTGTGCTTGAGATAGTGTGCTTGCTTTTGGCAATAGTGTTGTGAAAGCTGGCTTATGTGTCCCTCTTCTCTTGCGCTCCACGTTTCTTTCCTCCTGTTGTACTGGCACAACTACTTCTGGATCAGGGAATTGATCCAAATGAAAAAAAACCCAGGAATAAATTGGTTAGCTTGTGGATTGGGCTCACGAGGTAGCTGCACAACAGAAGGGCAACAAGTAATCTGGGACAGAGAGAGGCAAGCTGGTAACTGCCACAGCATTTATATGTAGAGACAGACTCATACATGGAGCTTCCACTACCGAAGGAGAACATTTTCTTCTAAATCTCTCCCTAGAGTCAATTACTAAGCAAGTTTCTTAAGATCTGCAGCCTTTGTGGCACCCTAGGTTAGGCCAGACTACCACGTGTACCTACCGTGCCCCCCGACTGGGCCACAGACACAGCTCAGTGTGTCTGCAGGGAAGAAGGGAGATTCAGGAACCGATGGTTTCATCCTTGCTCTGTACACAATGTCAATGTACATAGCAGATGTGAAACAGAAAACAAACAAAAAAAAATTAGACTTTAAATTTGCTCCCTGTTTCACAGCATTTTTGTACGTCCCTTTTTGCAATTTGCTGTACAGAAAATTGCTGTACTTCGTCTGTATTTCACATCTTAGCATATGGAAAGGAAGAGCAGTTTTATAACAGGAAAACTTCACTGCCCATTCACAGACCTGGCAAGAGTCTTGTAGGCGTATGTAATAATCCAGAGCACATTTTCAGTGCTAGTTAGGGTTCACTTGGTGACTCTTTCAAACCACTGCTGGCCTTTCAAACCACCAGTGCTATGTTGGCACTCGTGTGAGTCTCAAAATGAATCCAGGACCTCAGCTCACTGGAATTTTCAGTCCATGATAACTATTTAGTGCAACATCCGCACAGGCTTTTAATAGAGCCACCAGGACTTATGTCATACTCCAGGCACATGGGACCCAATCTGCTCAATCTTTAACTAGGTCCCATCAGTATTCTGTCTCCAGGACAGTGTTAGGTGCTAATGCAAGTGTTAATAACTTTCCGTATTAACTACTGTCTAGGGAGTTTTTCCACCTTTTCCTCCCCCTTTACATTCTGCCTAAAAAAACCCCTATTAATAGCAAGGAGGAACAGTCAAGTGGTTACAAGACAACAGTGGATCAGATTCTTATCATGCACTTTCATCCAATTCCAAAGACTGATTATTCTTCACAAAGACATTTTAGACATACACAGATCAAAATAATTACTTGAGAAGTTATATTAATAGATTTAATGAAGAGCTATCAAAGAAACTTGAAAGTGTCCTAACAGTCACGATGAGCTATACGTCGGCAGGGTTTTTTGGAAAGAACAAAATGAGAGGCAGAAAAGGAACTGCTGGTATTCTCTAGACTGTCCGCACTGCTGTACAGCCCGCCAAACTGCCTGCCATATCACTTTGCAGGTGATATGACACCTTGGGAGAGAGTTTGTGGTTTTTCATACTAAAACTCCTGCCCATGTTTGCAGTAGGATTATTTATGGATCTTCCTCCAACTACTGAGACAGTGCTGGTGGGATTTCTGAGGCCTTATGCAGTGTGATGAGACATCCCGCTGAAGAGAATATAAAAGCTTGTCTAAATTGAAAAACTAGAGGTATTTACCAACAGAGAGCAAAGACTCAGGCAGTGCACATTAGCTACTGCAGAAATTAGCAAGTGCCACATGGGTTGAGGGAGATGAATGACCATGGATGCTATAAAAGATGAAAAAAATTAATAACTACTTTTTCCCCTGCAAGTATCACCATACAACCTTTAAAATATCTAGATGCTACTTTCCCAGAGAACTACCTTTTTTAACCATATCATTCAATCCCAGCTGAGCCTGACCCACAGAATACTGCAATGTCCTCAAATTCCAAATCCACCTTCCACTCCTCCAAAGCTGGTGTAGCTCAGAGCTTCTTCAAGTTCAGATCTTAGCCAAGTCCAGCTCACACTCACATCATCTGTAGAGCAGGAAATTCCACCTGCGCTGAAATTCCAAAGATGTTAGCATTTTGCATAACTCACTACTAAAAATTAGGCAACACAGATTGCTATGATGCATTATTGTGGAAAAAGATCCCTAGCTTCTTTCATACCCTCTGGAGAGCTAAAAAGTAATAGGATCAAAGCAGGAAACTCAGCTGAGATGAACTCTTATGTATTTCACACAATTTTTTCACCCTCCCCCCCCCCTTTTTTTTTCCAACTCCCGTGTTTCAATTTTTCCATCCATCCATTTTCAGCAACTGATTACAGAAATATCACATCACAAGATACTATCCCAGGATCCTGCACAAAATCCCACCACAGAGAGCAAACAGTCACTAAGACTAAATACTGAACAGACTTTGGGCTGCAGATACGCCCAAGGGACTTGAAGGCTTGGATCTTGGTAGAAGCCAGCTGAGAGAAACTGCTGGTCCATTTTTAAGTGCTCAGTGCTACTACACAGGAGATGCTTGGTTTAGCAAGGAACCCTAGGGATGGGCCCCCAAATGAAGTCCCATCCAGATGTTCATAGTACACTACGTTGCCAAGGGTCCCATGGAAGACATTATCTATTCAGGAGCATGGGGAGAAAAAGGGAGGGAGAGAAGAGGAAATGTCTGCTGAGCACACACACAGAAATAAAAAGAAAAGCACTGGCTGAATTCCAGAAATGAAAATCTGGCCCCACTGAAGTAGGTGGGAGCTTTGCCACCAGATTTCAATGGAAACAGAATTTCACCCGATGTGAACAGTACTCTGGAAATATCCTCCCTCCAGACACACTGTGGGAGCTCTTCTGGCTCTGAATACTCACTGGAAACACTGAAAGGGAAATTAAACCCAAAACAAGACAACAATACCAGAATGATTAATCAACAAACAAAAAGGATGCAACAACAATTAAGCAAAAAGTATTGCAGAAGTGGGTGGAAAGAAGAAGGCAAGTCCTTTACCTCCTGGGCCACTGAACTTTGCCAGGAATAAGGAGGGATGCAAGGACTCATGGTGCTGGGCACAGAGTGCCACGTCAAGACTGCACTGGAGGCAGTCTGCACAGATTCAATAACAAGAGGAGGAAAAACTTCTAGCACAGATTCACCCTTGGAGCATGCTCCCGTCACTAATGCTATATAAAGAGGCCAGAACCTAGCAACTTCAGCAAAGAATCCTAGGAGCAATCAGCGTCATCGCTCACAAATTCCCAGGCAGGCTAGTTCACAGAAAGGGCACGGTCAGCAAACTCTGCAGTTGTGTAACTATGAGGATTCTGGAAATGAGAAATACAATGCCTGAACACCATAAACAGACCCAATGCCTATAAAGCCCCATCTGTATGACAGCTATGACCCAGTTATTTAGCCTACAGTTGCCCTCTGATTTAGCTAGCATTTGGTTTCATACCACAACTATACAGTGGTCCTGGATGTTCCCCTTTCACTGGCTTAAGAGTTCAGGCTGCCTAAGATGCTAAGTTCCACCCTTCAGAGTGCCTGAACACCCCAAATCTGCATAAGGCAGCTGGAGGGACAAATTCCCATCGCTGCTGGAACTCAGTCCCTAACTCCCAACCAAAGACCTCTTCTTTCCTGCAGCTCTGCTGCAAAAAGGGACCAAATGGCTCTGTTTCTGGGAACTACTGCAAATTGCACCGCTTTGGATGTGGTGATGACAGCATGTAAACTTGCACACCTACCACTGACTAATATTCAGGTATTGTATTCCACTTTGAGATGAGAAATCCAGATGAAGATTCATGTCTACATATCAACGATGGGTGAGTGACAACAGCTAACCAAGCATTAAACCAGAGTTCCCCGAGTGAGACCGTGTGTGACAGGCACAGCGTAGGCAGGCACACACCAGGGTTTGGAAGCTCCCAAGGTCCTTTGAGCTTTTCTCAGGACTCCTCTTTCCTCGCAAAACAACTGGAAAGGTCTTGGTTTTAGCAGTGGGTCCCCAGCCACCCCTGTGATGGCGTGAGGCTCACAACCTTCCCAGAGCTCAGGTCATCTGCCGGTTTCCCCTCCCTGCTCTCTTCTCCCTCTCTCAAATAACCAGGGAAAAACCCTTTTCACAGTCCTTCCCCAGACCACATGGCCAGCCTCTTCAGGTGATGGAGATCTCCTGAAGCTCTGTGGTTTGCTGCCTCGTTACCCGTGTGCCTGGACAGACCACTGGTCTTGGTGCGAGTTCCTTGTCCATGGGCTCTGCTGTCAGCCCTCAGGATTGCTGAGTGTTAGTGTCTATTGCCCAATGTTATTAAAGGTAAGGGGAAAAACAGAGGACGCCAAGGCAAAATAAAGCACCTCTGCAGGCCCTGCAGTATTCTGCTGGCTCAGAACAAGTTTTTCACCCAGTTACTTAGCTGGCAAGTACTTGGAAAATGATGAACAAATGTGTTTGGACTGACACTGATCCTTCCACAGACTCTGGAAACAAAACTGCAGGGGAAGAGAGTGGCTGGAGAGTTACTGAGCTCTTGTGCTCCCTGGCTGCCTCAACACCATTGTTACCCCTGATGACAAACCAGAACTGCTTCTTGGTGTGCCAAGATCCTGGGATGAAAAGCACGGACTACCCCTAGTGCTGGGCTTCGCACCAGGCGGCCGGCTCTTCTCAGCATGTACCATGCAGCTGTGGGTGTAAAGGGCATACCACAGCCCTCCTTCCCAACTTCAATAGCAGACCTTGTAAAGAACAGCGGGACAAGGATAATTATCTGCCAGAGGAGCTACTCACTTCAGGAGGGTACAGCTGAGACCAGTGTCTGGTCCAGACTTCAGTTACATTGTGGTACCCTGAAGTAAAATCTTTCCTTCATGGTTTAAATCAGCCTCAAATGCATTTAAAAACAGTTACTGGAAGGAACAAAAAACCATCTCATTTTGAACAGTTCTTGCCAGCACTCAAGGAGCCTCGGGAAAGTTGTATGCCACCAGCTGACAGGCTGGCCACGGATGACAGCTGAGCCTATAACCTTGCTGCTCATCCCTTGCTGGATCCAGGACTTAGACCATAAAAGGACCAAACCTGAAACCAGTACCTAATCCACAAAGGGAGAACTTAAAAATCCACTTCCAGGTCACTTGTGGTGAAGGTCGCGAGCCCAGCGTTTCCAGAATTTATTTCCACTGCCATGACACTGGCTGCAATATGGGGGAAAATGTGATTATCAAGTCTCTCCCTGGAGTAAGGAGACTAATGTAAAATCATTTCAGCCTAGTCCCCTTATCTTTCTCCTACCTTTTACACATCATATTATTACTTGCCTTCTTTTTCACGCCCAGGCCCATAGTAATCCTAGAAATGGTTGAAAATGTATAATTTTTTTCCAGGACCTACACTGACTCCATACACAAACCTATATTTTATCACATTCTTCTACCTCCCTTCAAGTATATCTGATGATTTTCTATAATAGTCTTGTCAATACTAATACACCAACTGGTATCAAACAGATATGTATTTTCTACTGATCTGCTATTTTACCTAAAAATGAGAATTTTAGACTAGTACAATCCTCACTCAAAACAGCTGACAACATTCTTTTTAAACTGTCAGAAGTAGATTTTCAACAAAGAACATAATTTTAGGAACAGAGACACATGCAGACATTTTGAGAGTTACTGGTTCAAATGGTACCCCTTAAACAAGTGAAAACTAAACACATTGAAAACATCCACAATTCTCCTTTTTTTGTACAAGTTGGCAGTGTTATTTCACTACGCTCAGGTTTTCAAGTACAGGAACTCTGACCATCAATCCTTCTGAAATGAGAAGTTCAACTATGAATAAATAACCAGACGAGCTTCAGTTGATGTAAGAAGATAAAGGAAAGCCAAAACCAGAATTAAACATATTTTCTTCTTGACCGAAGGCAGTAAAAGTGATCGCTGCGTTCACTATGTATTTTATCATATGCAGGTAAGAATAACTTCCACGAGGTAACATGTAGCCCAGTGAGGAAAGGCAGGCCAAAGAACATGCACCAATCTGCTTCACAAAGAAGCCAGGTGATACATGGCGGGTTATCATGGTGAATGGGATCACTTACTATAAACAATATCTGAAGATGACCGTAAGTTTATATTGTTTTGTGTTGACTGAAATAGCCTGTTCTGTCCATGCAGGGGACTCCAGTTAGAGTTTGCTGCTCAACACACTGATGTGCACACAGGCTGGAAGCGTTTGCAGTACAGCAGAACGACATGATATTTAAATTTACTTACCCTGCAGATTTCTGCTAGGCTTAAAGTAAGGCCGTTGCTCCAGTGAAAAAGCCCTCAAAGGCCATTTTTCCCGCACTAGAGATCAGTTTGTGATTTGGGTTTCTAAACATTTATTTCAGTGCAAATTCTGCCAGAAAGAGGAACTTACTGCTTGTTGTGAAGTTACCCTCCCCAACCTGGGGAAAGGAATCTACATCTTGGATGACTTGTAGTACTCCCACAGTCCGCACCGGGGGATCCAGGGCTACAGAGCTCTCATTCACTGTTATATCGCTGGCTCCCGTTATCTGGTTGGTTGGCGGTCCTCCTATGGATGCTTCCAAGTCTGGAGGTATATCATCCATGCAATCTGCATTTGGCTAATGGGAAGAAAAAGAAGAAATTTGAGCTTTTACCTTATAAAAAGATTTAATTTACCTGTTCCCACTTGTTTAGGGTTTTTCACTTTCCTTCAGTACTGAAAATGGCAACATATGATGAATAAACATGCACAGTTTGTTTGTTTTCATGCACTTAAAACCTCTTAATACAATTTGTTGGAAGAGAGACCCAAAGTATGCATTGCAAATATTCAGTATTAAACTGTGTCACCTACAATCTCTAAATATTCTTATTTATACTTTTTAAAGGTTTGGGAAAGTGTACATTGAAAAAGTAACTCACTTATTGATATGATCTGCTCAACATAGGCAGACTGCTGAGTCAGATTACAAATGTAAACAGAGACAGTAGCTGAAGGGGAACGATTATCTTCTCCCTAAATATACATTTTATAGAGCCGATATCAGAGCTTTCAGGAATCGGAATTCAAGGGAACTGCCTGTGGGGGCATCTATATGTGGGGTGCAAAAATAGAAGCGAAAGCTGTTTATAAGACAAGTTTTTTAACATCAAAAGATCTTTTCCTTTACTAATGCTATATTTCCTACAAAATAAAATTATAAGAAAAGAAACAAACAAGCAATAATGGAAATTAGAAGAGTATTATTCGATCCATAGTCTTTCTTGCTTTGTGATTCAGAGACACCAAGGATGAAACCCAGTTCTGGGGAATTTAGACACTTCTCTCTTGCAGTTTCATAGTGAACACACCAACACCTCCAGAATGAGCCAAGCTCTTCCAGTCAGGTGTCTGCCTTTCCATTGACCTTCTAGGGAAGCAATGAGAGGGGGTTGTGGTGCCCACCTCTTGCACAGTATCCATAGCATTGAGCGCCTATTCACAAAGGGCACTGAGACTTTAACTGGGCACTGGGTGGCAAAGAGGATCGTTTGTCCAGAGACACTATGTCCGAGCTGGGCACTTAAAACAGTCAGACTAGTTTCTAGCCTTGATTTCTCTGGGCCTGTTATAAGCCTGATGCTCCCATTCATACGGCAGTGATTTCTATGGAGCTCCCCATAAACACTGGTGACAAACGTATGAGTAAAAAAGCTCTTTTTCCTCTAAGAGAAAACAGATTCTTGTGCCATTTGCCCATAGAACCAGATCTAGTTCTCCCCAAGGCATGAAGAAAAATTCTTTGCATAACTATTTCAAGAACCGGGTTTTGAAGTTTTAACATACTGTAGCAAAACCAAGGCTAATTCAGAAACGAGGATGCTGTGTGTCAGGATGCAAAGCTTCCAAAATGACAGAGGGACATAGCAAGGTTGAGCTGCAATTACGTAGATACCTTGTTAAGTTAGGAGTGTAAAGTTAAGTTGTTCCCATTTATCTTTATTGTCCAGGAGTCAGACAGCTAATCTGGATCAGTCACTTATGTTTCCTCTAACTTCAACAGTTTGAGACAATTTTGCTGTGTGATTCATCCCACCCTAAGGTAAGTGGTATGAATTGCCCCCTCTGCCTTCCCACTGCTCAGCACTAAGCAGAGGTGGGGCTTAAGCTGCTAGACTGGAAATCCAACGTCTGGATGGCTAAAGTCAGAGGAGATGTACTCTGCTCTGTGGATCTGATTTTTGCTATGCTTAGTTGTCTCACCTGCTAAGGCATTTTTGAAAATCTCACTACGTGCCTATCTCCAACAGCAGGCACCTAGAAACTAAGCAAAATGTGATACAGCAAAGTCTTAAACAGAGGCTTAGCTTTAAGCACAAGAGTAATCCCTTTGAACTCAGGCATAGAAGGTTACCATATGCTTACATTTTTTGCAGAACCAGGAATTTAGCATGTTTTCTCTTTTCCCATACATTCCCTGTCTGATTGTTGCCACCTCATAAATATTTTTTCACAAATGTTCCTAATGAAAAAGGCAGGCATTTTAAACAATCCTCAGGTGACTTGTATCCACAAACTGAAGTTTGGGATAAAAATTAGAATTGTCATTAGGCTGGCTCCAGTCTAATCCACAAGCAGCGAGAGCTCCTCAGAACTGGGATAAAGGCACATTCAGCTATACCAGGTTTTAATGAAACCCATCGAACCTGTACTTTTCTAAGTGAAATACCAATCATTTATCTGTAGGACTTGGATACAAAATTATTCCTTACTCTTTCCCTCACCCTTAGCTGTTATAACAAATGCTTTCAGAATTTCATTTTTAACTTAAATTTGGCTTTGATGGCAGTGTATCTTAAAAAAAAAAAGGCCTGTTTTTTCTTTTCTACTCTTGGAAAAACTATTCCAAATTTTTTTCAGGGAATCGGTTGTCTGTCCTTTGCTCTGATTCCAGTTATTCCTAGAATGGGGTTTTATCACTAACTTTTAAACCTTTAAAAATGGGGGGTTATAATTGAAAGCCAAACCAAACATTAAAGATGCAAAAATAGCATTGCTCAATATAATTAATCCCTTCACTCCTAAATCATTTCAGTTGGAAAAAATACCCCAAACTAAGCAGCGTACTATAAAACTAACGATATGAAATACTGATCGAAAAAAAATACATTATGGCTTTTGCTGTCAGAGTGACCCAGATACATTTTCTAAGTTTAATTATATTGGTTTCACTCATTCCCTGCATGTAAGTGCTTTGAAGGCACAATTCCACTAAAGTCAAGGGAAGGCTTTGTATTGACTTCTGAGGGCTTGGCTAAGGCTCTTAGTGAATAGCTTCAAGTCATCCAATCTGCTGCCAAAAATGCAGCTGTCTGCATATCCAGCAGATATCTGCAGAAAAGGGGGAGAAGCAGAGGGAAACTATTTTATGTGATATGATCATCCCAGTAGCAATGTAGCTCTTTGCAAGTGAAAGGCACTTTCACTGATAATTCGCTTCAAATTTTACAGCCAAAAGAGGTATAGTCTGAGCTAGATTCACCAGCAAAGAGACAGTGGAAAAGATTACGCCAACCGTTTGCTGATAGATAGTTAGTTAATAATCCTCTGGAGCTACAGAGAGCCATGGTGAAAAGCGGAGATGCTAGGGTGCTCAGCTACCGTGAAAATGAGTGCAGTCATTTTGGTGCCTCACGGCAGCCTGGGAAATCTGGTTTTAGGGCAGATAATATTTGAAGTCTCTGTTACAAAGTAAACGGAGAGTTTAGATGTGAACTGAATTGAAGCATTTAGATATTTGGGTTTTAACCAATCATTTCCTGGAAAATCCCAAGTCTTCCTGCTAAATGAAGCACAATATACCCACAGTCACAAAAGCCAGCTCTTTAATAAAAACCATAGGACAAACATGCAGCTGGCAGGAAAAAAGACATATTAGTCCTGCCTATGGTAAGATTTCCTCATTCTTCCCATTGTAAAAGCCTGCAAAAGGACTTTGGCAAATTTGGCTCAAGTGTCCCATCAGAGACTGCTGCTTGCCTAAGGCTGCTTTTCTGTGTGTGGAAATTTCAGCTAAGATGGCTCAGCAAGACTCAAGAATGTGGTTAGGGAATGGCATTTTGCTTTATCCACTCTACAGAAATGTTTGCCACCTCTCACTGAGAAGCCCTAGAGCTTTACAGCTTCTGCCAGCGAAATGTCCTTTCCCACAACAGCCTACTGTCATCTGGCTAAGTTACGAGCCTCTGAAAATACCAGTTCATGTGTGCTGATAGAGACTGGTGGCTTATTCGGGACCGACAACTACGCTCTCCAAAGAGAAGACGGCTTTGCATGGTGCCTGCAAGCTCACGGTGGCACTAGAAAGCACCCCACAGGACTGATGCCCACCTGAGCTGCCCTCAGCTGGTGCCAGGCAGCGAGAAGGTTGAGGATGCACAATTTCTGGGTGGGTGGAGAACAGGTCCTGCAAGCTGAGCAGGGAGCACGAGCAGCGACACCAGGGCAGGAGCTCAAAAGGATAAAGGTTGAGCAGGAGGGGTTATGCAGAGGAGAAGCAGGAAAGGGCACGAGGCAGGAGAGGGAGAAGCAGGAGTTGAGGCATATTTTAGAAAGAGAAGGCAGAGAAAACAGAGGAAGAGGAACAACTGATAGCAGTATAGGAATTTTTAACCCCCAAGCTACCAGATGCTCTCAGACTCCCGCTTCCTTTGCGGTCAGCCAGAGGAAACCCCTGACACGAAGGCTACCATCTGCTCCCAGTTCCCATGGACAACAGCTCCTACAGTAAGTCACCTCGAGGGGTAAGACTCTAGCATGCAGCTCTCCCTTCATGAACCTAACCGATGATCCATGCGAGTGGGAGCCAGTATGCTTCCTCCAAATGATGGAGCGGGCTGTTTTCAGTTTGTTGTCTTGAACAACCTACAGAAATTTTTACAGAAATTCATACAATAAAATCCTCTAAACAAACTTTGCTAGTGGAACATTAACATCCAAGTGCTTGATTTTTAGTGTTAAGACAGACCAGCACTAAGGCTGATTCTGAAATCTTAATTTGACCCAGTTGTTTACGTTGGTTACAGCAGTATCTTTAATCACATGCCCAGTACAATTATTTCCACAGAAGCTCCATGTGGAAAGCTCTCAGTGAGGGGAGCAGGATGGATCCCCCTTCTGCTATGCGGTACAGAGAGAACGAGACAGGGAGCTGTGAGAAGAGAAACGATGGCTGAGGAAACTGAATGGCGCTTTTAATTATTCCTGGCAATTAGGTTCTCTACCTGCCACTACAGAGCTGTTCATATGTAGTAAAAGCCAGTCATGTAAACCAAAACCTTTACACAGGGCCTCTGGGCATGTCTTCCTTTCCCCTCGATGTACCCAGCCTCAGACAGCCTGTGGACACACTTAGCCTTCAGCAGCTGTCAGTGAAGTCAGTGAGAGCCGTATTCTGGATGTAAATACTAACGGTACTAAACTTTCTGGAAAGACCTTAACATTTCACCGCAGGCCTCCAAGAAGTGGAGGTCTGATTTGTCTATATCTGCTGATTATGAAGCTGGATGAAGAGCACGTTAATGAAATGCTTGGGCAAAAATGTGAATGGACCAGTGTGAGAGCAGAAATCGTGTGGTCCTGCATGATGCAGAAGAAAGCCATGGAACAATATACTGGGTACAGAGAAGAGGTATCAAAATCCTGGGTAATTGCATGCTGGCAGGCCTGTGAACTGAGACATGGAACCTGGGGAAAAATTTCTGTATTTAAGCCTAGGCACAGAGATGCTGAATGGCAGAGCCAGCCTTCAGTCCAGCCTTTCCTGACATCTCAAATACTGATGTAACAGTTGTTTCATCTTTTAATATTCTAAAGATAATATACACGCGTAGCAGAAAAAGTAGCCCAGCTGTAATGACATGTTCCCCTAACTGCAATGCTCTACTTCATTTTCTCCATTGCTTGTTTTTAGCTTGGACTGTATTAGGTTGATTAACATATCTGCCTACTTCAGTAAAAACATACTTCATCACTTGCTGTGGAACCTCTTCTGCAGCAACCTGCTTGGCTTCCTAGTCTCCATGAAAATGAACCCTTGGGGAATGGCTGCATCAGCTCCCCTAATATGTTCACATGAGCTATTTTACTTTATATAGCTCTTTCATACGTGAGCTGGCATGTCAACTGGGGAGGGTATTTACAGCACCTGTTAACGCATCAACCGGTGGTGTTTCGGTATTGAACTTCACTATCACGTGGCAAGCCTCGCACGGTGTGAGAAAGTGACTCACTTCTTCCTAGTGAAGCCCCCGATCTCTGTGATAGCTGCGGTTAGGAAACTGTATGGCAGACAGGACACGCACTATCTGAATGTAAACATGCAACCTAAAAAGATCAATTGCTTTGGCAGCTTCTAACCACATCTGAGTGTTCCAAATAACAAAGAGCTTAGCAATGTCTTGTATGTCATGTGGTCCGCCACATGCTTAGTTACTGGGAGAAATGCTCCCTAATGGGAATTAGGAGTACAGAGCTTGCTACAGATAGACTTTAAGAGAAATCTGACAGAAAAAAGATTTGGCTCCCCAGAATGAGCAATTAGTTGCCCTCAACTAGTATAGCAGGGAAAATTTCATTTGCAGACTTTCTGCTTTGAGATTTGAACTAAGAGCATGATTAAAAAAATAAATCCAGTCCTGATTTAAAACACAAACAAAAGCTATGTGAAAGAATCTATAAATCCACCAAAACACCAGTAAACAATCCTCTACCCCACAAAGCAGGCAACCACAGACACACAAATCCCAACACCCAACCAACCCCCATACAAACACTCTTCCTTGCTAATAAAAGTGGGGTGCAGGAGAGAGGTAGAGTCAGACATTTCAGCTTGTACTCCCCTTAATAAATCAATTAATAAATCAATAACATGGCAAGAAGAGTAGGATGGGAACAGACAGGCAAAGGGCTAGGGATATACCCAAGTAGCCGGTGTTTCCCTTCTGCCCCAACCGGCTGCTCTGCGATGTGCTTACCGGGATCCCTAGAGCTTTTAGAATATTCATTTTACACATCGGGCAGGTACGATGGTCTAGCAGCCAGGGGTCTACACAGGACTTGTGGAAAAGATGCCTGCAATGAAAACCAGGATATTTTAATTCAAATCCACCACAGCACAATTTACCACTTAGTACCAGACGCTTCTTCTGAATCCAGTAAAGGGAGAGTATTTCAAATGGTGCGGTTTGTGACCTCCGCAAGGACTGCAAAACTATATCCTATGCACACAAGACTAAAATTATTTCTGCAGCATCTCAAGGACATGTGCACAGTGTTGCTCAACTGAGTTTGGAAAAGAAAACATGTACATAATTAGAGAATTAGGAAAAATACACAAAATGCATCAGCAAAACCCGTATTCTTTAAATGTTAAAGGCTGTCAGTAAACAAAACCTGCGTGCTGGTAAAGGTAAAAATCACATTAATATTTCTTCATGGTTCTACAGACAAACCTGATTACACGTAATTTAAATGTGAAGCCATCAGGGGTCTGGTATTTTTTAGGATGCAGGCATAAGGAAATAAAGTGAATTTGAAAAAAAATGCTACTTTTCATTTAAATGGAAAAGACAGGATGATGCTTTTTAAAACATTCTCCCTGGCTTTCCTGCTCTTTAGAAGTTGCCCATGAGAGTGAGCTCCTAAACAGTTCCAGCCCTGAAGGGGTTGTTGCTAATCCTGTACTCGGTCTGAAGTGACCACTAAGCAACTACCTGAGCCCTGTGGCTGCTGGGGGCCACTTTTCTTAGACATTATCCAGGTGGAGGAACTGAAAAGCTTCTTGTCTAGCTTTGCCTGACACAAACTGAGATTGAATATAGAGATATTTAGTGCGTGTACCTGACTGACAGATTGTATTTTCTCTTGCGAGCGTATTCTGTTACCCTGTGGTTACAGAGAACAAGTGTTATAAAATGCAGGAATGTGGGGCTCGGGGTTTAAGAAACGCTGTTGAGTAGGCCAAGTAGAGGAGTTGGGGCTCAGCCCAAGGCAGTGAAGTTTGTTCAGCCCCACTCCTTCTGAAGAAAAGGAGGAAGGTTTCCTACCATGCACATAGCCTCAGAAATTACACTGGCATGGAGGAAACTGAAAACTGATTTGCCTTCCTAAAAATCTTTTGTAATCAAATAATTGAATAGAATAGAATAGTTCATTTGGAAGGGACCTTAGTCCAACTGCCTAATATAACTTAATAATAATAATAATAACTAAAGCAAAATTGAAAGAGGGTATTTTATTCTGAAATACGAGGCTCGATATACACAGTCTTGCTCCAAAAGGTGCAAACTAAGACTAATTTTCTTGTTTTGAAACACCATATAGATCAGCTCCAAATTTCCTTTCTAAGGCTTGCAACAGGTGTCCCACATTTTACTTGGCAGAGCCTGAAAGTCACGTTTCAGTCTGCTTGAATTTTTACATTTGAGCAGTCCTCAGCCTGGGTTTCCCTGTGCTGTCACTGCCCCACATGCATCGCTCGTACAGCACAGCCATACAAACCCACCAGGTAACCCCAGGTGGACACAGCTCCCAGCTGCCCAAGGCTCCGCCTGGAGCGGGGCACGTACCAGCCTCCACGAGGAAATGCAATCTCTGAGAAAGCCAGAATCACTTAATGCATCAAAATAATTTTAAATATTTAAGTGGTACGTATTCAGCTGAATGGGTCTGCTGCTGTACTGTGTTGCGGCCTCTTTCACACAACAAGATACACACAGCCTTTCAACTTGATGGAAGATATTGAGGTGCACTTTCACCAATATCGATTTGCAACCCTGGCTCTTACTAACACGATATCGGCCCACATACTAGCTGGCTGGCTTACTAGCTGGCTTCAGTCCTAAATAACACTAGAAATTCAAAGCCAAAACTGTGTGAAATCTTAGAATCTTATTCTTTGCACTGTGATGTTTTTTCTCGCTACTTCTAGAAGAAATGGGTCCTTTGTGAAACAAAGCTACGTGGCAAATTATCACATTCCTGTACTTGGTCTGACTTCACACAACTACGGGAAAGGGCAAATCTGTTCTTGGAAGTTCGACCTAGTCTAATTATATCAGTTGGCTGTAATACCAAACTTTGTCAAACCTCATCTGATCCTGTATGTCAACGTGATTCACGCAAATGAAGTATCGTGATACTTGAAGTTTAAACCACTACTTTACTAAGGCTACTGAAGTTCACAACCTTCCTTCCAAACAAAACTTCCTTTACTGGGTAAAAACACAATGCACCAAATTTTGGTCTTTGTCCTGCATAACCCTTCCTTCCTTTTATCTCGGGAGGGACGTATTCAGCACATCATCAGGCAAGCACTCTGAATAGGTGAAAGCATAAAGATACAGTCCTCAGACGTGTAATTTTACATTGAGAAGTCTAACCAACAGAATTCCTTGGGTGTGTTAGTTCACGGAGGGTACTGAAGGCAATGTCTTGCTTCTCAGCTATTTGAAATAGCTATGAAATTCTTGATAGTGATTGGTTTTCTTTAATTATATACTCAAATTCATAAACAAGTATGTTTAACTGCAAACATCTGAAGCACATTTGTGCCAAAATAATCAGTACATTTACAAAATCTGAGATATTTATTATTCTCTTGAAAAAAAAAACAGATTTCCAAAATCTGTTTTGGATAAAAAAATATGTAACTTCTATCAAGCCATTTTACCATAGACTAGAAAGTCTCCTTTTGTTTTCAAGTTCAAGCTTTGCAAGCCTCAGTCAAGCTGTGGTTCATATTACAGCATTTCATAATGTTTGTTAATCACCAAAAGCTTGGAACTTTCATGCCTTAAAGACTTTAAAAACTGAAGTTTAGTGTTCCTAAAGTTGGCTTCAAAAAACAATATTCTAAAAGAAATCCTACCAATGCCCAGTAATTTAAATACATGACAGATCATGTCACTTTGCACTTCTCAATACTAAATTAGCACAGTGTATTATGGCTCTATTAATTTCAGATTTAATATGTACAACGGAAGGAACTTGATTATTTGACAGAAATCTACAGAAAAATGGAATGTTATTGAAAATCAGATAAAGATTTGCATTTTTAAATTTTTGTATCACATTATATAATTAGAGCACTCATAATGTCTATTTTTGAACACGTAAACAATTGTGCAGAGAAGTGAGGTGGCAGGCTTTGCAGATTTGGATTTGAAAGTTTATTTTATTCGTTATTAGCTACAGCACTATATACATGCTTATAGCTTTCAACAAATTGTGAATTGTTTGATGTCCTGATAAGTTTATCATCCAAATTCAGGCAAAATAAGGGTCAGCACAAAGTAAGATGAGAGAGCAATTGCAATATTTCACTGTCACATGGTAAGACAAAGATGTAGAAAGATCAACTGCAACAAAAATCCCTCTCCCTCTGCAGTTCTGACTGATGCAAGTTTTAAAAGGAAGGAGGAGGTAGAAGCATCATGGATGAGTTCAGAAGTAATGACCCATACAGGGAGACAGTAAGAGAGATGTTTCAAGCACAGGCTTGGGACGTGGCTTTGACAATCAAAGTCAGAGCTAGAAAAAAAATATGTTTTTTTTTCTGTTGTGTGCAACCACATGCATTGCAAAACTATGTTGATTTGGATGGGTTGAAAAGTTTCTCAAAAGAACTGTAATTGATTAGATGAGAGAGAGGAAGGCGAGGGGAGAAGAGATGTCATAACAATCCTCATACAAAACAAAGGCTTCCATAAGGAGAAAGGAAACAACTGTTTCACCTCTCCTAGGGATAAGAGACACAATGATGTATTTAAACTGCAGCAAGTGAGATCCAGGTTACACAACAGGAAAAGCTTCACCACAGTCAGGGTAGCAAAGCACTGCAATAAATTATCAGGGGAATTTGCAGAGTCTTCATCCTGGGAGACTGCAGAGTGTGTTGGAAAAAACTCCCAAGAATGACACGTGCGCGGCCAGTGCCCCTGTGCCGTTCCAGAGGTGGTGGCCTCCTGGGATCCCTCCTGCGCTCTTCTGCAACTCTGCGACTGCACGCGGCTGTGTAAAGCTCACAGAGCACAAAGAAAGAGAAAGAACCTGAAAATCCCAGAGCATTTCATCTACTATTATCTAAATAGCACTTCATATTTTTTTAGCTGGAGATTACTTTTGTTTGAAATGTATTTAAATTTTCTTCAAAGCTGCAATTTTAATCGTAAAAGAAAAAAATTTCATTTTAGGCTCAGCTCAAAATTATAGTAATAATTTGATTGTTGTAAAACTATTGTAAAGCTTTCAGCTTGCCAACAGTTTTGAGAAGCTTTTTTTCCAGGTTAAGGCAAACTGTTCTCCTCCCACCTTCTACTCCTAGTCCCAACTTTCCAAACTGCACACAAACAAACTTAGCAGTCATGTAATTTTTCTCAGAAGAAAAGCGTGAGCTAAGAGAAAAGGAGGCAAAAGCAGAAAGAGCTAATAAAAAAAAAAAAAGAGCTAATAAAAAGAGAAAGGAGGAGTGAGGCAGCCTCTGAAATCACAGTTGTTCATGGAGTGAAGGTTCAGGGGAAGGGAACGAGCTGGAACGGGGTCAGAAAGCATGTTTATTGGTGACAGAAATGAAACAACAAAAAAAAGAGCTTATGAAGAACTCAGTAGAGATGAAGTTGAAAGAATTGTCTTGCCGCTAGAAGTTTAGTAAAGTTAGTAAAAGTTTAGTAAAAGGCACACACTGGGAGCAGCAGCACCAGTAACTTCTCCAAAGCCAGAGCAGAAAAGACGAAGGATTTTTGAAGCTAGAGATGGAGGACAAGCAGAAGGAACTAGGGCTATGACAAGAGATGTCACTCTGGGAACAATGAACTTGGTTACATTTGATGTTGTGTCAATGCCCTCAAAGATAACTTCAGTGATGCCTGCTGCCATTAAACATAAAACCAGCTGCGAGCTAACACTTTTTTTTAATCAAGTGTCAGTCCTTATTTATTTAATACATTCTGTAGAGTGAAGGTTATTAATACAGTCAGTTGTGGGAGCTGGCTAAAGAGGACAAGTTAACTGGAATTCTCCTCCTAGCTCTTCAGAGTGGAATACGTAACAACAGGCTATCCCAGTGCCTGCTCTCTGCCAACAGAAAAGAGAGGACATTTGGGGAAACGGCGTAAGTACTAGTAAACATATATCTATATGACTTCAGAGCTCATCCGCTGCAATACTGGCTGGTGGATTTTTGCTACCAATTTCTTAGGAGATTCAGGCTCCACCAGCCTTAAAAATAAATCTCAAGATATACAGGGCTTTATACAGAGTGTGCCTGCTAGCAGTGGTTTTCCCAGTACTGCCTGCAGTTACAAAGCAGCATCTTTCATGTGCAGCTCTTGGGGCATATTTGGCTTTGCAGGTAAGAAGTTCTACATCTTGAGCACCTCCTGGACAGAAACACTAAGGTCAGCCAGCACTGGTGTCATACGGTGCTGGCTTCTGTAAGGCTTGGTGAAATGCCAGCCTCTTATTAAACAGCAGTCTAATGACTTCCCATACTAGAAGCTGCATACAGTTTAACTGAGGATGCTGGAGGAAGAAACCTACAGAGTCTGTAGGTCTTTATCAAGAATCATAGAACCACAGAATCATAGAATCATTAAGGTTGGAAAAGACCTCTAAGATCATCAGGTCCAACCATCAACCCAACACCACCATGCCCCACTAAACCATGTCCCTAAGTGCCTCATCTACACGTCTTTTAAATACTTCCAGGGATGGTGACTCCACCACTTCCCTGGGCAGCCTGTTCCAATGTTATATAACATTGATAGAAGATTGAATTGATTGAAGATTGAATTGATTGAAGATATAACACTCTCCTACTCACTTAACAGAGACAGAAATTAATCCACTTTTTTGTTTGTTTGTTTGTTTGTTTGGATGAGGAGATGAGACTGACAACAGCAGAAAGAATCATGACTACCATTTCCTGTTTTGGCAGTCCAAACCCAAGTGAATGTGTAAAATATTGCCCTCACAATTTGTGTAGCAGGAAAGCCAGGGTTTGTGAAGTAGCTGCTTGAGAAAGATCTTTGAGTTTTTATAGTTCAAAACTGCTGAGGCTCAAACCGTGAGTATTTTACAAGACAGTTCTGCTGCTGCTAACCTTTTAGCATGAGTCATTTTCTAGGCGACCTTTTAAGTCAGCCAAGAACTGAACATCACCTGTTAACTATGTGTTTCCTATTCACTCTGCTTGACTCAACACTGTGGATGACAAAGTCTGACTGGAGCCTCATTGAATTATGAGGCGAGACACAAGTGAAAGCTAGAGCTTAGACATGTTTTTTTGCTGTTGTATAACTACCTCCAAAAACTGCCTGTCTCTATCATGCAAAATTTCCAAGCTTTATTATGCTTCTATGAAAACAGGCTTGATGTCAAACCAAGGTCCTCATTTTCTGGTAATTTCTCATTTTTCTGTATTTCTGCTTCATGATGTGATGTGTTTGCGTCCGTTCATGGAAAAAAAAAGAGTTCACATGGAATTTGTCATTGTGCGGGATTTACAGGAGGTCAAATTTATGACTAATCTGTTGCTTTTTGTTTGCCATTTAGTGATGGCAGTAAACAGATTTAATGAGTCACATGAACAAACAGAAATGGACAGATTGTAACATTCAAATATCTACTAGAGAACAACATAGCAGGAAAAGAAACAAATATTTCAGTTTCTCAAGCCAGTGAACATGTCTGCAGGAGAAGAAAGAAACTCTATTAAAAAAAAAAAAATCTCTGCTCTGTATGTACAGCACTTGAGATTCCTAAAATCAAACTCTTGCTCTTGCTTTCCTAGGGGAACCACTGTTCCTAGGAAATTTCCTAAGAAATTGATTTCCTTAGAGAAATCCTTCATTAGCTAACACTTCACAGATGACAATACAACGGCACAGAGAGATGAGTACAGCTGTTATGGGTGGCAAGAGGCTGCGCTCCTGTGTCACATCGCTGCAAGTGTATGTGCTGCACAGAGCACGTTCACATGAGGGGAAGAAAAGAGAAAGAACAAGCCCAAAAGCTCTTCTTGTCATCTCCACGTCCCACACGCTTGAGAATATTTTCATGGCAGCAATAGATAATGTGGTCTTTGTCACATTCCCTTTTTGCTTTACTGTTTCTACTCAGCATATCTCTCTTTATGCCTGGGGTTTTTTTTGATAGAAGTCATCCCTTTCTCAGCGCCTGGACAGCAAAAGAAGTGGCTCCATGGGGAGCAGGAGCCTGCTCTATCCCTGGCTGCTGTGCCCAGGGCAAACCTTGAAGTCAGGGGCAAATTCTTCTGAGGGAGTTATTCTGGACTGACATAAAACCGGTGAGCAAAATAAAGGAATCAAAACCTTTAGTTTAAAAATCCTACTGAAGACTTTGTAATAGGTCCAGATCAGACAAAATTTCCGACTATCATGCTAAACTCAGGTTCTCACCACCATTAATATGACTTTCACTTCAAGTCAAATAAAGGGGCATTTCAGGTATCTTTACAGAACTGATTTTGAATAAATCGAAATGATAAACTCACCCTTCCCTCCCCAAGCTCTCAGGTAATCTCATCAGCATGATACTGTGAGAACAGAGCCTGTCTTGAAGTAGAGAGACTATCAGAGCTAAAAGCACCTTCAACCTTCAACTTACCTGCAAGGCAAAATTCTGACAACATCATTGGGCTTGTAGCCTTCAATACAAACAGCACAGTTATCAAAGTCTGGCTCAGTTTCCTACAGGAAAGAGAACATTCATCATTTTAATTTTTTGATTTTTGTCAGCTAATCTCTTCATACAAGAGCCCATGTGACAAAGTAAAATGGTCACTGACGTATGCTGCAAATCCAATAATGCATTTCAAGACAAGCAAGTCAGATTTTCCAACATGTTTCCAGTTGGAAACTTGCCCTGGGAAGCATGCAGATTTAGTTAGCATGTTTTAACTTTCAGGATTTTCTGCACCTTCACAGACTCACCTTCTTCTGTCTCTACTCCATTCCGCCTGTAAAGTGCTTACCAGTATTCCTCCCCCGCCTGAAGGACACATAGTAGCTAAATAAGCAATTGCCATTTCTGTTCTGCCTCATTGTCCCAGTGGTCTGAAGGAATCCTCAGTACAGAGTTTCATTTGGTAATGAGCAATTTGAAAAATTACCTTATCACCTTTCCTGATTGTTCTGACTTGCAGCTTGCTGATTGCTTTCTTTGCAGCATCTCCAAGCCGGCGCTGTAATACAAAATTTGCTCTTAAGCAAAGAGTATCTCTTCATGCAGAAATCATCACTTTTTCTCCCTAGGCTTCTTAATAATCTGAAGTGACTGTACATGAAACAGGACAGTGCTGTACAAATATAAACAGATGAGGTCAGTCATGCTGTTATTCACAATAAGGGCACAGTAAGTATTCTAGGCTCGCTGGTAACCCACGGCCGATGAGGCAAAGCTACTCTAATGGAGTTCCAGTGGAGACTGCATGTGAGCCCATCATGATGCTACACTACAGCACCTTTACTATTCCAGTGAGTAGCAATGTACGTAACAAGTCCACTATTTGGGTATCCTCCTTCTTCCCTCTCTTTTTTTAATGACACTTGTAAAAAATACATTATTAAATGAGGCCTGGGCTAGTAAGCAGAGTGAACACTGGGCTTAAGATTCAGAAGGTCTTTATTCTTACATTGTTCCAGAACTAGTTCATGATCTTCAGCAAGATGTAAGTGCTGAAAGTGAGCGGTTAATTTGTTAACCACAAAAAACATGTATAATCTTCTCTGCTGTTCTTTTTTCCTGCAATGCAGAGTTGCCTACTTTATAGGAGCAATGCAAGGTATAAAAATGAGGCGAAAGCATCTGCAGTTTCTTACAGGTATAGTCCTGCAGTAACATCCTATCCATACATAACCATTTGCTTGTTCTTTGCCTTTCTATCTTTCCCTCCAGAGGACCATGAATTGCTTACCACGTGATGTTTCTGACTGTTCTCCCATATTTCCAAAACACTGTTACTGTGCTGGCAGGGTCACGGCCACTCAGGATTAAAGTATGTAATAACAGCCTGACGCAAAACATCCTGTTCTCAAACGCTGAAGATGGAGATGCCTGCCCCTTGCAAGAGGCCAAGAACATTATAGGGCAGTTTATACAATCAGTGCTCAGCAGAGCTACCTCTGCACCCTGTGCTATTGAGCTTGTATCAGCGCTCCAAGGACTTGGCTGCTCACTTGTGCTAACCCAACAACGAGGCGATCTGGAGACAGACTGACAGGCTGGAAAGGTCTTTCAGGGGTCGTGTCCTCCCACCTCCTGCTCAAGGCTGGGTCAACTTCAAAGTCAGAGCTGTGTCCAGTCAAGTTTTGAATATCTCCAGGAAGGGAGATTTCACAACCTCTGTGGATAATTTGTTCCAGTGCTTAACCACTCTCACAGTCTTTTTTTTTTTTTTTTTTAAAACATACAAATGGAATTTCCCTTGTTGTAATTTGTGACCATTACCCTTGTCCTTTCTCTGTGCACCTCCAAGAAGAGTCTGGCTCTGCATCCTCCCCAACCACCCGTTATGCAGCTGAAGGCTGTAAGCAGAGCCCTTCCTCCTCCTCTGCTCCCCTCCCGGCTTAGCAAGCCAAGCTCCCTCCGCCTCTCCTCAGATGTCGTGTGCTCCTATCCCCAGACCACACTGGTGACCCTCCTCTAGGCTCTCTCCAGTTTTTTCATGCCTTTCTCGTACAGTTTCATGCAGCAGCACCTACTCCAATGTCTTCTTGTCAGTTTTATAACAGTTCATGATACAGTGCATCCCAATTTGCCACCAATAAACGACCTAAACTCTTCTCTTCACCTCCCCTCCCCATCCCTGTTTCCAGCCATGCGTTGTTAGATAGGAGGGAGACTTAGGAGCTTTGGTGACTCAGAAGACATTCAACTTTTTGGGCTGGGAACACCGCCTGTGCTGGAGTTCAGAGGGGCCTGTCAGCGGGAAGGATTTCCAGCTGGAGGGGGTGAGAGCGTGAAGCCAAAAATGGAGGGAAGCTGGATGTAGTTTGTAAATTGAGACCTAATCACCATACAGATACAATTAATAAATTACCACTTTGTTCTTCAGATTCAATTAAAATCACTGAATTAAATTTAGAGAGTAAGCTTATTGGATTGGAAAGACATGGAAGACTGAAAAAATGCATGCAATACTAAAAGCAGAGAGCAATTTCCGATCTGGCTAAAGAGGTGAAAATGATCTTGGCTATCATATGAGATTTATATATGAGCTTTCCAGCGTAACTAGTTATTACACGTGAGGGAGTATCTTGTAGTTATACAACATCTTTTCTGTGGTACATTTTTCTCACAGTCTCCCTTAAACAAAGGGATCAGATGAGAGTTGGAAACATTTCTTGACAGCTATTTGTTTCTTTAATGTAAATCAAAGTCAGACTGATAACCTACAGCAAGTCAAGAGCCATTATGTCCTGCTTCAGGAATTGCTTGTGATTCCTTTTTATCATTATTGTTACTTAAACTAATGAAATGTCTCAGTTCTTTTTTGCATGTTCTTCAAGGGGAAAGGACAAGATTAAAGACTCGTATACATCTCTGATCTGCTTGTTTTCATGTTTGCTTTCTCTTATCTATCTTAAATAGACAAGTTCATGACTTACATGCAAATGAGAATAATTCAGTTTTTGAAGGAACAGGAATATCTTGGAGTAAAGTCATACTTTCAAAGGATTCTTCCATTTGAACGAAAGGCATGCTATCACTAACCAATGATTTCCCCTAAAAGATAAGAGGCATTACAATAGTTTAAGGGTTTAAAGTGAGGCTTAGAGATTTACAATCATAAATCTCATAATCTCATTAGCAAGGCTGCAACATTGAGTACTGGACTGGAAGGAGTTAAGCATATCAGATGCAGTGGTCTTGTGGAGATGGTGATACTGGTTCAAAAGAAAGGACAGTAGCATGGAAAGCATCACGTGTCTGTTCCTGAAGAAGTAAATGACTGTACATGCTGTTGAAGAGAAATTACGGTAAGTGCTTCTCTCTTAATGGCCTTACTAAACTAGCACCTTTGCAGGGAGGAGATCGCCTTGTGCCTTGCACAGAATGAAGCACACCATCAGGACGAGGTATCAGACACATCTTCTGTACCACAGATAAAGTTTGCGGACTCCATCACTGGAAGCATCTTTCCAAGACTGCTTCAAAGACTGATGTCTCTCTTCAATGGCCCAAAACTCTCATTCAAAGCCACAGCCAGCAGTCTTCCTTCTCAGATAATTGCTTGACCCACCACATGCTGCCAGTCACATACTAAAGTAGATCCTTCACTGGAGATTAACCCAGGACGCACAGGAGTCTCCTCAGCCCCAGTGCGATCACTGCCTGCTTTGGCTTTCACTATCCTGCAAAACTCACAGAGCCCACCTGGTTTCAAAATGACTTTACAGAAAACTTCTTCTTAACAAGAAACCAATGGGAAGAAATGACATGGAAGAAATATGGTCAACAGGTCTGGCACTTAAACATCATCCCCTCGCCATCTTCCCATCTCACATCTCACAGATGACAAAAAGAGAACTCTACTAGTACTGGTAAAATATGAAATCTGACACACTGACAGGGTTGGTTTTGGTGTTTTTTTTTTTTTTTTTTTTTTTTTTTTTAAGCCTGTGTCCTGGCTGTTACAGGGCTGAGACAGCAAGTCACATTTTGCTGAATTATCTCCAGGACTTAACTTGTCATGTAATTCCAAATTGCTTTCAATTAGCTCTGCAACCTGATGTCTCTTGATGAAAACAATTCCCACGGTCTTTCACAGAGAAACTCTCTCATTGTCAGGAGGGCTCCAGGAACAAGCAGCTGAGGAAGCAGATTGCCTATGCTTTCCTTACACAAATTTATCCTCTTCATATCAAAAGGGCATATCATCAGGGCAACCACCTACTTCCTGGTGGGAAAAAAAGAGGAGGCCTTGGATTTTCATCCATGTGAATATTACTACCTGTCTTCTACTTCCACATGTACTGTACAGTCGTCTGTGCTAGAGATACTCTTAAAAATTAAATGTATTAAAATCAAAATTGAAATCTAACCATATTTGTAGCTGACACCCTGGCTGCAGGTGCACAAGCCCATAATGGAAGACAGTTTTGCGCTCCACTGCATTAATTCTCAGCCAAGTTGGGACGAACAGGCAAGGGCATTCAGCGAGAATCCTTGAAGTCCTGATTCTCTGCTCATCAAAATCAGGCACCTAACTGGAGTGAGCTGTGTCTTCCTTCTGGCACATGAAGCTGGATTTTGCACACATGGTGAGGAAGAGTGATGGCTGAAGATGTACATGCTGTACGTCCAGGTTTCATCTCACTGGGGAGTCACAGGAAATGATTCCAGGAGATTCTTCAGTCTTTCTAGCTGCCTCTCTTACTAGCTGGACTTGTTGCTTTCTTGATGGATAATTAAATCAGTTCCTTTTGGGTTTACTGCTTGATCAGCAACTTATGCTGTGTGCAAGAAGGGAAATGGACCTGGAAAGGAGGGTCACCATATAAAAGAGGACAAGGAGGCAAAGGTGGTTATGAGGCTTGACAAAAGGACACACCATGTTTTTCATGATAGGAAGACATAGTAGCAATGGGTCAGTTTGGAAGAGGCAAAATGGAAGATGACTTAAGGACACTTGGAGTGACCAAGGAAAGATGTTCAGAAATCTTGCTTTCATGTGTACCAAGGTTACGTGCTTTCATGTAACAGTGCAACGTGCCTCCTGCTTGGAGATAACGGCTTTTTCTGCCAATCATATTTTGCTGTCAGCCACATTGTCCCATTCCCTCAGCACAGTGCCCAGACTACCAATCCAGAGGAGCCTGAAGTGCTCCTGGTAGCAACTCTAGTATCAGCCAAACCTAGGAAGGGCATGAATGACAGAGGTTAACAAAGAAGTAGGCATAGGTTCTTATTTGACACAGAAAACATAGGCCTTCACAAGCCCTTGTTTTAAAACTGTGGGATTTAAAATCATTCAGATGTCAAAATGAATTTAAGCTTTTTAATTTTTTTTTTTTATTTTTTTTTTAATTTTAACTGAAGTTTAATAAATGAGTCACAGTTTTTTGCACTTTCTGAACAGGGCGGTCAGTCTGCACAGTTAGATTTTATCGCATTGCGGGGTAGGAACTGATAGCACAACTTTCTCTGAATAGGCCAGCTGGCTCCCCCTTCATCTGATGCTCTGTTTATCCGAACATTTCAACCTTGGGATAAACATTAGCCTGAGTACATCAAATACAACTAGAAGGAAGTATCTTTCCTAAAGTTGGCCAGCAATGAAGGTGCTTACAACACATGCAAGGCTTTCCAACAAGTAAGCACAATACCTTCATACAAACAGGCACGCAAGTTATAATGGCAAAAGCTTTTGAGCGCAATGACAAAAGAATCTTGCTCCAGCAAAGCAACACAAACAATTTTTCTTGTATATATCTGAATATCGAAGATATTAACACAGAACTTTGTGATCCCATCCTTGTGCTACAAGAAAATGTGTCAAAGGAAAAAAAACCAAGCAGAACTTTAGAGGAAAGAGAGAGGAACCCTCATGGAAAGGGCAAGAGCAAGCTGAGCTCTTTTGAACTACCTAAATCATTATATTCCATAGCTAGGACTAAAAGAGAAAAAAAACAAACCACAGCAACTCATTAACACAAATGGTCAAGCTTTGTCTGTATATCACTACCATTTTTCATATGAAAAGAGCTAATAAAGAGATTAGAGGAGATGTCAGGCAAAACTGGATGGAGAAAGCACATGAAAAAATTCTAGTTTGCCCCCTATCACCACTACAGCTTTGGCAAAAAATTAGTAATAAATAATTGCTTAGGAGGCATGCTTTCTTATTCTTCTTCTGAACAGAACTAGTATAATAACAAAGTTATTAAAACCTCTGCACAGGACAATTGCTTGTGCACATGTTAGTCTTGTTCAAACTTTGGAAAGAAAATACTGAAAAGGAAGCCTGCTTTAACATATAAACCTATCAGTTCCAAACTATAGCATATTACCTGAATGGGCTTCTTATTTTGCTGGGTTTCGTGTTTATGTATGTCTATTTACACTGCTAATCTGCCTGTATAATTACTTGATTGAAAGCACGCTTACGGTACTCACATACATAAATTAGGCACACATGTGCTTCTGCAGCCAAAGCATCTAAAAATTATCACAACTGTTACAGTCACAGCGAATCTGCTGCCAGTGATGTTCAAATTCCAGCTGGGATAGTCTCATGCTTGCTATCCAAAATTTCATACTGTATATTTAAAAGGAAAATATATTCTTTCTGTCTGTAAATACAGAGCAGCTGCTCTCTATCTCAGAGGATGCCTGAATTTCAATGGGGAAGGGTAAGGGATCCCTATACGTTAAGTATACGTTACAGAGTGCGTGGCAGTACTTTTTTCTACAAGACGATTATTAACACTCTCAGTTTTACTTTTTCTGCAGAGCAAGCAAGGCAACCCTCCCCCTGCCCCGACAGTAACTTATTAAGGGTCCAGATCTCTGAATTACAGTGCATTTTTTTCCCCTGCAGTAAAAGGGTTATCTCCTCAGATTTCATACATTGATAACATTTTCTACTGTACCATTAAAATGAAATTTAGAAGCCTCAGCTTCACAGTGCTGCTGATGCCGAGATAGTTGCATCCAGACAAGAAAAGACTAAATTTATTATTATCATTGCTATTATTATTCATTGCTGAACTACCATAAAGATGCACAGTGCTTTATAAATCCAGAGGGCCTCAGGACCTAGGGCTCATTCCCACTGCTGTTGACTTCTCTCCAGCTCTATAGGTTTTGTATCTCTTTCAGGGGGACAAGATGCCAAACCCAAAAGCAATGGTTTAATAATATTGGTGGCTATCACTACAGCACTTACATGTTCAGTGATCATTGTCAAATGAACAGAGACATGTTTGCCTTTCAAGCCCAAGACCCTTCTAAAGAAGTATTAAAATGAAAACACTTTCTGTTCTTTTTTTCTTTCTTCACTTATCGTGAACCCTTGTTTCACACACAGACATTCACATACCTCACTATATTTTAGTCATCATTTTGATCTCAAGGGTCATTAGTTATATACATTTCTATGTCACTTGGCTATATGTACCAAGGTAATCTTTTTGCTAATAAATATTACCAACTTTCTGTCTATTTTTTGGGTGTTTTGCACAGGGGTAAAAACCCATAATATATATACACTATATTTATTAATTTCTTTTTTCCTGAATCCCATCTATAATGACAGAAGTCTTGGCTTTTCCCAAACACAGGCATTTTTAAATCCCCATTCTTTTCACTTTCTTGTTTTTTTGTTTTGTTTTGGGTTTTTTACCACACATTCACAATTTCCTCAAATTTTACTTTTAAGCTGAATCCCATGGTGATTTTTTGGAAACACAAACAGCCATTCCAGCGCTGCTCACCTGATTTCTGTCTCTGGCATTTGCGTAGCGGAATCGCTGGATGTAATAGAAGACCAGCCACGCCAGCGAGATGATCATCAGCACAATGAAAGAGATGGAGACGAACACCACAGAGGTCCGGCTGACATACTTCTGCAAGTTGCGTGTCCCGATGGTTATGTACATCATCACAGTAATGTTCCTCTCCAGGAGGCTCACTATCTCTTTTCCTTTGGGTTCAGGAATCATTATTGCTACAACATCTTCTAGGCCTATAAGACAGGAGAGAGGGAAAAGAAACCTTAAGTAAAACAAGCAATTGCCACATAATAAAATGACAAGAGGATGTGGCAAGGCAAGAAAGGAAAAAAAAAAAAGGGGGGGGGGGCAAAACAGTAACAAAAAAGCTTCCCTTTCTCCTGCTGGTTTTCACCAAGAGGTAAGTCAGACGGATCTGATGAAGGTTTCAACTGGAACCAGTTACACACTGTGTTTCTATAAACTAATCTTGGTGAGATACGTAAAATGTGTTTCATGGGTTGATATAAACACAGATTTCCAGTGCTACTGAGGCTTATCTAGACGATATTGCTGTAAGCACTGCAGAAAGGGAGACATGCTGCAGCCAGTGTCTTTCCATCCAATACTCCATATACATTTATCATAGTCCATTTGCAGGGTCACGAGTCCATCAGTGAAGCCCCTCCAAACTCTGTATTCAGATCAGAAATACTTTCAATCACAGATCCCCACATGGTTTCATAGCCCGAAGGCACCAAAGCATCACTGCCCTTGCCTGGGGCTGGCAACAGGAGAAGCCTGCAGGGACAAGAGCAGCTCAACATGTTCCCAGCTCACCCGCTGCCCCATGCCGCCGGAGGCTCCCCACAGCCCGAGTCCACGCAGATGTTTGGGAGCCCCTGCTGGGAGCTGGACTTGCCAACTGATGCAAGTTTGAAGTCAAGAGCACTGTTTTATTCCACAAAAAATGCTACTGCAGCCCAGATCAGCCCCCAACACAGTTTGCAGCATGGCCCCACAAGGACACGAGTCACACAGCCGAGGCGGCAAAGGGGTGTCCACTAATGGGATGGGGCAGGGACTTCCTACAGTCCTGTCAGTCTGTCTGAAGCCACGACCCTGTGAAATGGGCCCTCCACCGATCTATCAAGCCTCAACTCTGCACCAGCTTTCCTTTCTGTACAGTGCTGCTTCATTTTACTTGCATCACGCGCTGCTGAAGCTATTTTCCTTTCATAATTTTATGTCCCCTATGTACATGACAAATATAGTCTGAAATTATCTGGGATTGGGCAGCTTGTTAAATGCCTTTTCTAGCTTTATAAATAAACTATCACTGCTTTATGGTTTAATGTTAGGGATATTCTGTTCTTCCATTTCACACAACAGGTATGTAGACAATTTTTACATCTAAGCTATGTTTTGCAATAGTCAAATCCTGAATTGTACTAAGCGGCTAAGGACAAACAGGATGTATTTTAATGTAGAAATGTGCTAGAAACAGCCGCATATGAAATGATGACAAACTGGCATTTAGAAAGAAAGGTACAAACTGGGAGTGTCTGAAGTTAGAGAGACGATGCTGGGGTGGGGTTTCAGAATTTCAGCTGAAATCCCAGGAAATCAGCCAGCACGTTGTTAACCCCACGGCTACCTGTATTTTGACTGTGGCAGGAGGACAAATTGCTGCCTGCCTCGGGACATTCGTGGAGGTGGGAAGGGATCGCTCAGCTGCGAATGGAGACGTGAGAGGGTGACTTACGTTTCCAACAGCATCCCCTTCCAAGCTGATATCCAACCCGAGCTTCACCAGTGCAGCACTGTGCCCTGGTCCTCATGGTCCAGCTCAGACATTTCTCCACCAAAAACCCCTGGGAGGTATAAACCAGGTTTTCAAAGGTATTTAGATGCTAAAGACCAGATGTCTAGCGACATTTCGGATATACTAAAGCAGACAGGTGAGTGGCATTCAATGTAAAACACTAACCGTGGTGGAAACTATCAAATTCTGCTGGGTGCCTGGATCAATTGGAGGTACTGAAATAGCTGTGACAGACTGTTGCTACTCACACATGAAATCTGCGGCAAAGCTGGGAACTGAACCCTCTTCTCTCAAGTCTTGGAGTAGAAGTGCAAACTGCACCACTCTTCCTCTCGTGAGACTTTCCATCACGACACTTTGCTGATTATGAACAGGCCAGTCAATGAATAGGGGGAAATCAATAGTTCGGCTGAGTCAAGGGTTTTAGATATCCATGATAGGAAACTTAACCTTTCTGCTGATAATATTCCATAAAGCATTAATCATTTTCAGCTATTTCCCTTTATTTGTCTAGTAAGAGCCCACCTTCAGCAGCCAAGATAAATCTACCTTTGCAACTCTTCTGATACCTGTTTATTACAAAAGGCTAATGCAAACATTACCCTAACAGCCTAGGGAGAATTTGCCAAGTCTCAAAGTGGCTGAGAAGGGCACTGGTGCCATGCCAGTAATTTTCCTGCAGTCAATAAGACAAATTGTCTGGAGCAGTGCTTAGCTGTCCACATGCCTTCCTTTGTTATCTTCACTTTCTTTAAAGAAAATAAAAATTTTAAAATCACTCTACAAGAAAACCAGAGCAACCACCTCACACATAGCCAAAAAGAACCCATCGTGAAAAATCCCACAGCCAAAAATACTGAAATGAATTTCATCAACTCCTCCCAAAAGCCACCATTCTGACCCACTCACTTGTCCAGTATGGACATCTAACATCATCTTCAGTACAATCTGGGACACTGTATGAATGAATGATGTTACCTGAAAGCCCAGAAAAATGGGAGATACTGACAAAAACATTTTCAGTAGAAAATACAGGTAGTAATTTAACTGTTTAATTATCTTGAATCTTAAAATGTCTTTAAAAATTTTAACAACATGTTTAATTATGTTTAATTCAACTGAATATAGCTTAGTATATTTCTGGAGAACTGTAAATAATGGGCACAGGCCAGATACGATGTGTTGCAAATAAAGAATCACGTTCAATATGAAATTCGTATTTTTGTAATAATAAAAGAAGCACCCCACAGCAATGTCCTATCTTTCTTTAATAGTAAAGTAATGAAGAAGAGGGAGAAAAAATTTGTGATCTCCTGCATAAATTTAACCTCATTCCTGTTTTTCATCACCTGCCCTTTCTGATTAAGCTACAGTGCAGCCTTCTGGCTTCAATTCACGGTGGAAACATAACTAGTTTTGAATAGGGGTGCAGCCACACGCCTCCCTTCTCTGCTCTCTCCTCCTTGCATCTCTCTGCCAGGATGGTCTACTGCCACCTTGGGCCTAGGGCCTTTTAAGATACTTTAAAAAACACAAGATACTAAGTAAATTGCCATGGATATATGCTAAGTAAAATTGCGTTCAGAAACGCAAAGTAGAAGACATAGCTATTGCAAGAAGAAAGCAGCTGCTTTTATTTATTCAAACCCTTAATATATTCAAATTTCAGGCTATCTGGTTATTTTCTTGGAAAACGTTACCATTTGTAATGAAGCATTCTTGGAAAAAAATAACCAAATCAGCAACAAATAATAATCAGGAATTTTTTTTTTTTTTAAAACATTTTATTGAGTTTATAATAATTTCTCCAAGGCACTATAGGGAATGCTATTTGATCAATCAAGTCATTAAGCTAAGTTCTTAATCTCAAATATGCTCAATATTGGGAAGATAATAAAAAAAGAAAGAGAAAGTAATTTATTTCCCTTTCCTCCCTTATAAAATAAAATGTTTGTATTATCTCAGTTTCAGTATCTAATGACACACGAGATGCTCTGACATACATGAAAAGTACACACATTAAAGAAGGGAAATAATGTAATGAGACATCAGTGTTAGAGATGAATTTCTACGCCCAAGTACACATTTGTTCAACAGACTTCAAAAAAGAGAAAGTATCTGCTAATATGTACTGATGCTTCTCTGGTGAGTTAAATGCTAATGATGCCTTTCATTAAACACACCCGCAATGGTAACTGCATTTTGTGGCACTCTTGTTACCTAACACATTTCTTTTCTTTTTCTGGCCAAGATTAATGCAGAGTTTGACAAGAATTTTTAAGTAGCTGTCAGGATGAATCAGAGATTCATAAATCAAAGGTATTCAGGCTACAGCGAATGGATTTTTTTTTCTTCTTTTTTGGCTTAGGAAACATTTAACATATCAGCTCTCTCTCCTTATGAGCCAGTAACAAAACAAGTAAGGTAGAGCTTACAGGCATTTGGGATGATTTAAGTCACTTTAACTTGCTGAAGTGTATTCGCCTAATCAAATATTTCTGGGTGAAGAAAATGTGCTGCCGGTCTTCAGGCAGCTATTCTGCTTCTGGGCTCTGCATCCCACGGCATTACGCAGGAGGGCCATCGGCATGGTTATCGGTGGGCGTTGGACAGACCCGGGCATTGCTGGCTCCGGAGGGGCCATGCTGGGGAGCTGTGGACAGGCTCAGCTTGTTTCCCAGTCACTGGGCCAAACGTGTAGCCCTGTGGCTAATCCATCGACGGCACAACAGCTGCACCAAGCTGTGGCTACTTTGTTCACTTACAAAGACTTGCTCTAGAATTAATAGACCTTGATACACTGAATCCCCCAAGCACTGTACCTTCCTGTGTGGGTCATCCTGGGCTCTTCCTCACCCCAGCCTGCAGGAGAAGTCGTCCCATCYCCTAATGAACTGCTAACAGCAGGAGGAACCGCGGAGCGAGGGGAGATGGAGAGCGAGTCCGCAGCAGGCGCCAGCCGCCCTCCGGCACCTACACGTGGCAGCGGACGACAGAGTTGCGAAGCAGCGATGAAGTCAGAGAGTGTTTTCAATGGCAAGATGTGCACTTTGGAAAAAGACCTGGAAGACCCTCTCCGAACCTTCCTCCTCCACACAGTACTTGGCTATGGAAATACATTTCAGCTGGGATGCTTTTATGCAAAATTGCAAACTTTTTCAAGTGTAACCATCTATTCATGGTGACAGGGGAAAAGAAAATTTCAGTTCTGTAACAGTGGCTTTTGTAGAAGAAATGAATAGATTTTACAGTCAGAAGATGTACGTAAATTCTCCACCTTGGCCACAGGCTGTGCTGACAAACCTGTGATATTTCTTGATTCTGCTCTGGAAGCTTCAGGGGTGATACTGAAAGCAGTCCTCTGTTCTCCTAATTAGCAGTCAGGCCCAGCAGTGGCGGGCTACTGCTTTAATGCTTTGTCAATTTTTGATGGAGGCTCTAAAAAGTGGTATGTTTCTGACACATCTGAGAAGAGACGATTTAATTCTTCATGCTTGGCCACTGCCAGAAGTCAGTTAGAGAAATAATTAATTGAATTATTTGAATAGAATTCCAATTTGGGAGGCATACAGTCTTCTCCAAGATATCCTATCAAGATGTAAATAAGGGCGTCTCTCATGTTGTACACCAAAATCAAGTACTAAAGTATTTCCTTTACAGATTTTGTAACTGAAAACTCAAAACGCTATTTTAGAGTTCAGAAATTGCCCTGATAAAACAGACAAGTGTTCAGTTCTGCTCAGAGCCCAGGAATAGAAACCTCGCAGGAGGGTGCAAGAACCTAAGCAACTCTTCCTTTACTTCTTGAAGAAATTTCATTTTTAGGAATCAATTTTGGTAACTACCAGCTATTGGAAAGAAGCAAAACAAACGCAGATCTAAACAATTCGACAGCCTGCCTGTGCCCAGCTCTGGAGCACCCTCCCCGGGCTCAGCCCGTGGTCTGGGGGTCCTGCCAGCCCCACGCAGCGTGAGCCAATTCGGCGGTGGTGCTTCCTGCGAGCTCAGCAGCGCTCGCTCCGCACAAGGACTTACTGTGCTGCCAACCATGTGAACTTTCCTGCCATAGCTCCTGCTGCCGCCCGCGTCTGTGTGAATGGATTTTTATGGTGTGATCTGGATGATGTGCAACTTTTTAAAGCAAATTTGGAGCAAAGCACAAACATTATTTTTTAAAGAATACTATATTTTTTTCCTCCAGAACAGCAGCTCAGCTGAAAAATTAGTACTGAAGAGAATGAAAAGGAATCCATGGTGATGGTGCTGTAGTTATGATTGTCTAAGCTATAACGAAGAATGGTCTGTTGGGCTATTAGAAGATACTACCTTTTGCTACAGACCTTGTTTCTCTTTGAAAATACTATTGCTTTATAAGCATGTTTGGTTTCTTTACAATGAAACTACATGGGAAATGGCATATAGGTTAATCAGATGGTATTTCAATTGAATTTTAATGCCATGTAAATTGTTCTAATATTTTCATAGTTGCAACAAGGGTTCCAAGTCTGTAAGACCATCCAATGAGAGTTCAATCTCAGTTCTTCTGTTCAGTACGGTGCAATTATAAATTGACCAGAATATCAGCTGTTACCTGTTTTTCTCCTTTAAAAATAAACGTAGGCTTAAATTACATTTTTGTGAACTCAAAAATTACTTTTGGAAACCAAAGCAATATTTTAGAAAAGTTGATTTCTGAGCTTCATGCATTTCAGAGAAGCAGCAACGTAATATTGTTTAAACAACGTCCTAGACTCTTACGTAGGCCTACTGGGAAGCATTACTGGTAAGAAATCAAACCGGGTAAAAGGACTGTTCCCTGCAGGAAGTCTCCTTTATGGGGCATTCACTGCATTGGTCTCAAATTGAAGTATCAGTAAATGAGACTATAGAAAAAATTGGCAAAGAGGAGCAATATATAGTAACAGTAATACATAGTCAATACATCATATATCATAAGTGAAATGACTACAAACTGTCATCTATAATCTCTTGCATAAACTGTCTCAATGCCAGAGGACTAGAAAGGACACCAATTTCTAACGAGGTTTCATAATAGGTATGGGTGACTACAGATCAGGTTGTCCAAAGTTGTTCAGTGAGGTTCCTCACCAAAGACTCTTCAGCAAAAAAGGTGGCTCTGAATAAAATAGGAAGGGTCTGACATCAGAAAATAAGGGGTTAAAAACCAGGATCTTGGTGTTCCAAAACATCAGAGAGCAACCAAGTACAAAAGACACCCAGGGACCACAAACTTCTGGAGGCTGGGAGAACGATTCTGGGGAGGCAGGACTAAACATTCACCCCGCGCTTATACTCTTCCCCAAGCAGCTGCTGTTTGCCATTACGAGAAACACGATGCTGGGACAGATGGACCTTTGGTCTCAAACCGTAGACTTGCTTTTCCGTTAACTGGGAACTGAAAGTTGTATGTCCCCTGGAGAGAAGAAAGATTAAGTCAAGTCATGACAGCGAAACAACATGGACAAAGTCAGAGGCCTGATTATGCCAAAAAGTCCCTCTCTGAGCCAGAGCAGGGAAACCATACCTGTTTCTGCAAGCAGTGATGAACAAGAAAGGCCTGGGGCTAAGACAGTTGGTGCCTCTTGCTTCTCAAAGCCCCAATTAGGGCTTGACCCGAGGCAGAAGGGTGTGTTTCCGATGTGGAGGCAGGAGGGTGGGTTGGTGGCTCAGAGCTGTGCACCACGTATGGGAGCATCAAGTGTTCAGCTGCCACCACGGGGGTATGAACACAGGCACAAAGGGGAAGAAAGCAGTAGCAAGATGGGAGACGCACCTGCCGGCCCAGAGAGATGGACTGCATCACCCCCTACGCCGAACATCACACCTGGGTCCTGCAGATGGGCCCATCCACCTCTTCTCTCAGTGCCCGTCCCAGAAAGGTATCACTGTCACCAAGGGCAAGGGATCGGTGCGGTTTTGGGAAGGATTTCACCCTACAGTGAGGGAAGGCGCCAGGATGCAGAAGTCGTTGCCTACCCACTTGTGGGGCCCACAGGCCCTGCCTGCCCCAGGTGCCCCCACGCAGCAGCCCCACTCTGCCCTCGCACCCTGCCGGGTGGAGGAGGAGAGCTGCCAGCCAGCAAAAGAAAGCAGGAGCGTGATTGTTCTCTGTCCCCGCTGCTAAAACTGAGACACACCAGGCAGGCAGAGCTAACCCCCTTCTAGGGTGCCCAGCCTGACAGGAAAAAAAAATGCAGGGGAAGGCCAGAAGCAGAGACAGCATAGCAGCACGTAGCCCCGTTTTTGTGGATATCAAGCTACTGAAGTTATCAGAACACGCGTTTTCACCATATAATCTTTTTTCTTTTTTACTCTAGAGCCCTTGCTTTGCAATGACGTAGGTGCTTTCATCTCCCCCCCGCCCACATTTCCAATTTGTTTTCCTTCTCTGTTTAAAAGCAGAGAGATATTTCCTTCAACTTATCCTCTCCCTCATTTCCCGCTTCTCCTTGGCACTGTTAGCACTCGCCTTGGTCCTTTGCCCATCTTCCAAAACATTTAACTGTAAATCAGGTTTCCTTAAAAGGCAAATGCAGCAACCACAGAGAGAGGAGCGACACCTTTTCCCTACAGCACTTCTCCCATTTGTAAAAGAAGAAAACTCTTTTATGCAAACTCCTTTTTTTTTTTTCTTAGACAACCTTATTGCCACGAAATGCTTTTCATTGCAGAAGCACAACTATCTAGTAGGATAATTAAGTGACCTGTAAAGAAAAAAGACCTACTGCTGTTAATGACTGGCTACAGAATTTAAGTAACGGATACAAAAGTTTTCTATTTGGTCCCGAAGTGAACAACAATAACCTCCAGCAGAGCTGCTCTTGGTTCATTTCTTTCGATGCTAAAACCAGGAGAGGCAAGGTGCTTCTGGCTGTGATCTTTCCTGTGAAAAGCAGTCTCAGCCACTGTTTATTACTGTTTAGGGACAAAGAAATTTCTGTTCATGTTTTTGTAATCAATGCTGATCTTGCCAAGGCTGTAAAAGCTCAGAATATATTGACTTCCTCTGATTTTATGCAGAAACTGCAGCAAAGGAAAAAGAAGCAAAAAGCTACAGAACTCACAAAATCAAATTCAGCATGATAGCTGCATTTTTTCCTGGGCTTGGTTCCCACAGTGTCAGCTCATCAGTCTGCTGAACTAACCAATGCTAATGAACCAATGTGATGTTACTTATTCACACTTAATTACAGAAAATGGGCAGTTCTCCGAGAGGTTTCCTCAGACCCCAACCCAACCCAAGGCACAAATTTTAGAGACTCTGTTATCATAACCAGGACAGTACTTCATTATAACTGCTAATCATTTGTACTGAAAACCTCTCTAGAAATCTCCCTTGGTTTCTAAACAATATATACTGTTAATGGCATATGCCACTTGTTATAAGTTCTCTCTTCTGGAATTTGCACTGCAATGCTTTATGATTTTTTCATGTACAAGGTGGCCAGACAGACTCCTTCATGCAGGCCTTACAGCTAGGATATGCTCCAACTCATAGCAAAATATGCTACGGGGATAATTTATTAGTAAAATACAACCTTTTCAGAGTTGTAGCAAAACACACCCACTGTCTAAAGCAGAAGCTGCTTTGCTATCTTCAGGGGAATTGTGCCAAAAGAAAATATGTCTTAAATAGCATCTTACGTAGTCAGGGTAGAGTACAATGCAAACACAAGCTAGTTACTGTGCCTGGTGCTCTTAGAACAGGTGTAAATATATTTTCATTTACAAATGGGGAAACTAGAGCAAGTGTGTTGAACGACTCGATAAAGGTTCGTGAAAGGTAAGGGCAGAGCATCTAAATCCCAGCCTCATCCCCGACGGGCAAGCAGCACCGATACTTCTCCAAGAAGGCAGGATGAATAAGCAGAACTGCTGGAGCTGCTCACGTCTTCCTTGGAAACAAGGGCAGGGTTCAGCACAGCCCTGCCTGCCCGAGCTGCCCTTTTTTCTGCTAGCAGGGCAATTTGGCAAGAGCTGGTAGATGCTGTTGTTGTCCACTCCCAGCCTGGGGACACACATGCCAAGTTTGTCACTGTTCCTGCTTTAAACCCTCTTCCCTTCAAACTGTGGATCCCTCCCCAAGTAAGCCCAGATTTGGGTGAATCAGGATGCTTGCACAGAATACGCCATAAAACCAGTCAGCTGATCATACTCGAATGGTTTAGGAAGGCAGTACCCCTTGCTGCTTGTGACTGCTCCCACAACACACCGCACGGGGAAGTGCCGGCGGCCAGGAGAAGCTTGAGTCGGTGAACCCTGGCAAGAAGCACAGCTAACCACAGAAGGGACCTGCAATTCCTCCTTCTAAACTTTAATCCCACACCTTGACAATACATGAACACGTTCGGTAGAAATGCAACTTACGGGTGTGCAAAGATGCATGGAATACTCAAAGATAAAACAAGGGAAACGAATTTATGACACTGGAAGTAACTGGAGCTGCTGTTTGCATAATTAAATAACCTGTATGGAATTATGTCCTGCTAATAGAGTTATGTGCTGTTTGTGTTTTGTAAACTTCATGAACAAAGAATATTGAAAACACATAGAAAATTAGGAAGTAAGCATGAGACTATACACAGAAAAAATGTAGCCATTATTATGCAGATTAATTACAGCTTTTAATCTAAATTTAGAGACAGAAGCAGTGATTTTTTTGATGTAGTGACAAAACCTGCCTATTTACTCATAACGTCAGAGAAAGTGCTAAAAAAATATTAGTGCCATGTGCAAAATAAACAACATTTGACCCTGGAGAGTAAAGTATCATTAGGAACTCTCTAAGCCATTAAAAGAGGAAAAAAAGAGAGGGACAGAAAGACACTTATGCAAAACTGCATTTCAACTGAAATGCCTGTGTTCTACAATGATGTTTCAAACACTTTTAATACAGCTGAAAATACCTCTTAAACCCATGAGGCTTCATCTACAACTCTGGCTGAAAACTATTCATTAAAGGAAATAGATGGGGACCAGATGAGGGTTTCTTTATCACCGGTTCTCATCACCAGTCCCCATGACTGGGACAACATCAGTTCCCAGTGCAAGTCTGAGCAGCTTCAAAGGCACTGCAGCACCCGCGGGCTGGTGAGGGCCTCCCACGGCACTGCAGAGCCCCCGCCACGGTGCTGCTCTGACCCTTGATTTCTCCTGCACCCTCCTCATCTCCCCCAGCACCTCCTAGGTCCAGCAGGTCACCCCACTAGTTAGCAGAGCTCCCGCTGAAGGTCTTCCACCTCGGCACCCGAATTATTACGCAGGGACAGCAGGAGGCTGCCTTAGCTTCCCTGCAACCCCCTCTCCCCGCCTTCCACGCTGACCCAAGGACTGGGCGCCGCGGGCTGGAGACGTGGCGACGCTGTCTGCTGCTTGGAGAGGCACAACTGCGCACGTCCTCCTCCTGCACCATCAAACCCGCTAGTCAGAGCGGCCTTACAGGGCACCCGTTTTTCTCCAGAGAAGATGAAGCTTCACAGTAAGCGGCCCTCAGACACCCTTGCCTACAAATCCAACACAGAAAATCCCCAAACCAAGAGATTAAGACAACTGTGGTTGAAGCCACATACTACAACCCCAGTGGCTCCGYGTGGGCTGGAGCGGTTTGCTATTTAAAAAGCAGAGATGACTGAAAGAGTAAAGAGTTAGAAAAGAGCACAGCACATTTGGTGTGGTTTTAAGCAACGTTGCTGGGCATGTTCCAGTTCGAGTGACCCTGAATTAGCTGGCCAAGAAACAGGTTTGGAGCAGCAATCCGGGAACTTTGTAAAATTACTTCAGGGGATTTCCTCTTTCCTCACTCAGATAGAACTTCCCCCGAGGTGCAAAAACATGAACTGCTTTTATCACTCTGTGCAGGGAGATGGGATTAAAAATAACTGATAAGAACAATGAATTAAAATGGAGCAAAAGAAAGACAACAGTGAAAATCAATGGTAAAAACAAAACAAAAGGACAAATAAGTCAAACCTCAGGCAGAGGGCCAGGAACACATCAGCAGAATGAAACGAGCCAAATCTGAGGCAGAGTATCACCAACACATTGCCAAACCCTCCAAAATTGCTGAACATCCCTCAGAGCCATTAGATTTTTGTGGGAGTTTTGTAGACCTCTACAATATGATCCCCTTAGTCATCTCTTTTCCAAGTGGAATGATCCCCGTCTTACTCAGCCACTCCTCATGTGGAAGGCATTCCATACCTTTGAACATACTTTTCCATATAGGGGAGGGATAGGTTTGATTAATAGTGGCACGTTTGCCATCACTTTTTTTTCTAGTTGCTGCCATCTTAAAGACTTTCCCAGGAAGAAAAAAGGCTTCAGTCGTTACGCTCAGTGTAAGTTGTAGCCACAAGCCTGAACCTTCTTCTTTATCACCTCATGTTAGCATCACAGGGATGACCGATGCCACAAGACTTTGTACCTTCTGCAAAACTGTTAGTCTAGCTTTCATGTAGAATTAGCCCTCGTTTGTTTTTAATCAGTGATAACAAAATCATTCAGAAAACTGCAAAGAAATAGAATCATAGAATCATTAAGGTTGGAAAAGACCTGAAGATCATCGAGTCCAACCATCAACCCAACACCACCATGCCCACTAAACCATGTCCCTAAGCGCCTCATCTACATGTCTTTTAAATACTTCCAGGGATGGTGACTCCACCACTTCCCTGGGCAGCCTGTTCCAACGTTTAACCACTCTTTTCAGTAAAGAAATTTTTCCTAATGTCCAATCTAAACCTCCCCTGGCGCAACTTGAGGCCATTTCCTCTCGTCCTATCGCTAGTTACTTGGGAGAAGAGACC
>JAYKAV010003443.1:2455363-2471143 GCA_035582835.1 Phoebastria nigripes
TGGATTATGGGGGGTTTATCCTGCTCGCCGTCCCCGTCTTCCAGCTCAGGGGGCTGAATACCCTGAGGGTGACTGGTCTGACTATTAAAGACTTAGACAAAGAAGGCATTAAATACCTCAGCCTTTTCCTCATCCTCGGTGGCAATGTTCCCCCCCGCACCCAATAAAGGATGGAGGTTCTCCTTGGCTCTCTTTTTGTCGTTAATGTATTTTTAAAAACATTTTTTTGTTGTCTCTAACGACAGCGGCCAGATGTGGAAATGTCCTTATTTCTCTGTTCAAGTAACCTTTCCCTGTATGCCTTCCCAACCCTTTGGTAAAACACACACTCCTATGGGTCCAGCAACAGCCTCACATCTCGCCTGCAAAGCAACCTTTCTGCACACCAGCAACCCAGCACTGCATGTCTTCCAGGTCTGGGGGAGAATGGGAAAGAAATCACCCTCAGCATGCTGAGGCAAGAGGAGCAGAGGAAGGAAAGGAGGGGAAACATGCAGCGCAGTATCAGCTGCTTCCCTTGAAATGTCACCCAACCCAATTGCAGAAGGTTTTTTCACTGCCCCCAGCCTGGTCAAGGCCATACACCAATTAGGGGGGAACATCTGTAGCCTCTGTTTATGAGCTATGAAAAACTCAAATGCCAGTGACTTCCTGAATTAAATAAAGAAACAAAAATCAAGCAAACACCTCAAAATAGAGGGGGACATGTCTGTCTTTGTTTTACCTCAGACATAAACAGGAATAATAAAGTCTCTCTTGTTTTTGCTGAAGAGATCTTGTTTGCTCAAGAACCTTGTCAGGGAAACCTTCCATCCTGAGGATGGGGCAGAGCTGCTGAATCTTTGGCTTTCATTTTCAGGTAGTATGGTTAAAAGCCACTTAAAACTGGGGACCTATTCCTACTGAAATCAAAAAGGTAAAACTAGTATAAATCAGACAAAAATTAGGGCAAAACCATATTATTCGGATAATAAAATTCACCTCCTTTCTCAAGAAATCAAGTTTTATTTCATTAGTCTCTAACACTGTTAGTTTTGCAATTCTCCAGCTGTCCCTAAAACCCTTAGGGTAAACAACACTTAAAACGTCTAATAAAAAATAAATAAATAAATAAAAAACAACACCAAAACAAGCAGAAGATAAATGTTAGGCCTTTCTGATATTATGAACAGACATAAGCTTAACTAAAATTGGATTTCAAACTGATATAGTTAAATTACCTACACCAATGCAAACCAGGTTAAAATAATTTTTAAGAACATCAACTTTGGAGAATGTGATTGCTTTTAGAGTAAAATAAAACTCCCAGGGCCTCTTTGTACATCATGGAAAAGGCAACAAACTCCATTTTTAACTATGGTGTCAGGGTTTTCTAAAGACAAAATTCAGTAACAGTTTGGTTTTTATGATAAAAAAAAGACAGAATAACAGGAATAGAGACATAATTAAGAACAACTGAGACAAAACTGAGAACAAGCCACCTAAAAACGCTGTTTTGAGGCAGCAGAGGGTTTGCTTAAATAGAGTCCTAGATTTTTGTTTTGTCTTGTTTGGGGTTTTTCTTGCCCAAGTGAGCTATCTTGGTGTTAGCTAATATTCCTCTGACTGACTGATTCAACTGTCAGCTCTGTTGTCTAGGGTAGGGATGATTTAACCTTGTCTGCTTCTGTTCAGTCTAAGTAAATAACCAACCTGAGCCCTGACTCACATAGCAAAAGAATGACTGGAAGCAGCTAAAATTCTCTATTCACCATCACAGCCACTGCGCTCTCTTTATGCCAGTCGTTAGCAGTACCAGTGAGTTGAACTAACCTGGCGAGCACCATGGATTCTGCTTTTCTGCATTTGACCCTGTCTAGAAGTGATTGCTTCTGATCCCACCAAAAGGTTGGATGTTATGCTCTGCAGCTGTAACACCATCATCTTCTCTCTCCAGTGGCTGTAATGTAGTGGGTAAATATTATCAGCTTAGACAGGGCAAGGTGTCCAAGTCACAGAGAAAATCAACAGCAGAGCTGGGAACGCAGCTCTGGTTTCCCTGACTCACCCATGCTCTAGTCTGCAAGTCCCACCTTCTGGCTCCACTAAAGCACAGGAGAGAGCAATCCAACTCAGTAATGACTCAATGCAGAAGAAGGAATACCTTCTGATACATTAGTTCTTACATTTACTTTGTGTAACTCCCCAACACATACCGAGTAATGTTCCTGAGGAAAATCCAGCCCAACCATGCATACCACAATACAGCTTGTTTCTTATATGAAAGAGTATAACACAGCAGACGGAATGGCAGGGGAGGGTTGTCAGGGATCACCTGGCCCCTTGAGGCAATACACTTTTCCTAATATATGCCTACAAGCAAGGTAATGTTTCTAGGAACCAGGAAGCCAGACTGGGCAAACAAATAAGGGGGAAAAAATGAGGGGGGGGAAGAAAAGAAAAAATAGAGATTGAAACCTGGAAAGCAGTTCTTCTGGCAGGATAGCCAACCAAACAAAAAAGTGCCACATCAGGATGGAGTTCAAGGGTAACCCTGTGGCAAAAAAAAGTACGATCCTGGGATTTATAAACAGGAAACAGTGAGCAGAAGCAAAGAGCAACTGAGAGGAACAGCAGAATAACGCAACTGCTCGCGGCTGCAGAGAAAGCGTTTCGGGGAGACCTGAAGAATGCCAGGAGCTCGGTTTATTGAAAACAGGACCAGGAGGTGACTTGATTATATGTATACACATCTCTCTCTCTCTCTGTACAGATGCTCTGAATGAGAGGAAATAATGGTTAGGAAGAGGGCCTTTGTCTACCTGGAAAAAGGCATAGCTAGAATTAATAGCTGGAGTCTTTAAGGTAGTCTATTCAAATCAGAAATAAATCACAAATAAATCACAAATTTTTAAACTGTAAGGGTGATCAGACAGGGGAAAAAAGTATTTTTTTGGGGGTGCATGTAATTTGAGCTGAATAACCTATTCAGGCAGYGCAGGAGAAACTGACTGAAACTTGATTATCTGTAGAAAGCAGATCAGATTACAGAAACATAAAAATCACTCTGCCATTTCTTAGATGTGCATCCCAGCTTCTCAGAAGCTTTGCAACTTAGGGATGGTAAATTTACCTGGTCTAATTTCAAATGCCCTCAGCTATTAGGAGAACAAAGTTTGACAAAATATGAACTTTACCGGGTTTCTTTCCACGTGGACAGAAGTCCAAATAAGCATTCAGCAAGGACGTGTACGTGCGTGTGTTTATTCGGTACAGTCACCAATACCTGCCATGGCAACTGTAACTCCCATTTGCATTTGGGCTTAAAGTAACCCGAGTGCTGAAATGAGATTATTTGATGGGAAGTTCAAGATCGCCAGATGTTGCTGTTCACATGCGACGGTCTCACTAAAGAATCCCTTAATATTTATTATTGAGCTGGTCATCCTTGGCTCCAGGAGCGAGCCCGGAGAGGCACCACAAGCTGCACATTACATAACACACACAATCTTTCATGAGGTGATGTTCCAACTTGAGCACAGAGCAGAAATCCTAATTCAAAGCAAGAACAGAACAAACAAAAACAAACTGAAAAGAGGAAAAACTCCACAAATGAAACACAGCAGAAGTGTTTTTTCAGGCTTCAACTAGACGAATGAACCGTGTGAACCCAGAAATAGTTGGCAGTGTTAACCAAACCTCAAGCTCTGCAAGATACACCCACCCTTAGCTAAAACTACACATCAAGCCTGAAAATGTTTTGAATATGCAGGCCTCCTCACAGCAGAAAAAAAGAAAAACAACCCTCAACAGCATGTGAAAGTCTAAATGTCTTGGAGAAAAATATTTATACTTCTATAGAGGCACACTGTTTATCTCTCCTGATTTCACATGGAGAAAATYGCTGGAATGCTTTCTAATGCAATACAGAGAAACAGTTATGCTCTGGGACCTTATGATTATTAAATCTATGTGGAGCTTGGATACGCAGCTTCTTCTAAAAATCTTTGTAATGCACACCTTGCTATGACAGTAATATAAGCACCTCAAAAACACATTTATAATAGATGAAAAGCAAATGTCTTATAAACCTTATTTTCCCACCTTACAACCAGGGAGGAAAGGTATGTGTTTCCATTCAGAAGTCATGCACCTTTTCTCCATAAGGCCAGTTCTCCCCACAATGAAATGAAAGTTAAATCCCCCACTGGCTTAAAACGATGCAGAACCAGACCTTTAGTACGTAAGGCCAACTATGTAAGGTCTACGTAAGAGAAGGAAAACTATCTACCACCACTGAAGAACCTGGTGGTATTTATACACGGCTCTTTAGACAACAGGTTTTAAAAGACTGGCTCACAGGCCTTATTTTCCTAGAACAGGATATGAGCAATTCCTATTGATTATATATGGAAGTTACAAACATCCTGGAGAAAGGGAACAGGGCCCCAAATGTCCTGGCAGGTGTAAGAGCAAAACGTTTTCTTAAAATGCTGCAGTACGTCCCAGCATTTTACGGGTTGTCATTGTCAGCAAAGTAGAACTGCAGACTTCATGAAAAGCCATTTTAAACAGTGTCTGAATGAATCACTGCCAGATATATGCCCTGGCTAAAGCAACTCCGCAATCTCATTTCAGAGATGTTATTTCCAAAGAGTTACTTAAAAGGAGTTATAATTATTGGAGAATGTTCCCCCTGCAGACAAAGAAATCCTTCTTCATCTGCTCAGCGCATCCTTTTTCCACTGTCAAAAGCATGCGGACATGATGAGAAGAAAAGGGTTATAGCTCTGATGTGCCTTTCAGATATAACATCTCTGTATTTCTTTAAAGATACCATTATTTTTATGTCACCATTACCAAATCCTATAGAGCTGTGTGCTTTATAATTGAATGATACAGAGAAATTAATCTTCTTTATGCTTACATGCAACGCTTCTTAGCCTTTTAAGTATTCTCACTGGAAATGCAGACTTAAGAAGACACACGATTCAAATCAAGTTGAGATACCTCCGACTACACTAGGATGTGCAGGATATACACACAACTGCATATTTCTGTTGGTATATGCTACATTGGGCAAAGAAAATCTTGTGTTTCTTAAAACCACTATTTCTAACACCTCGGCAGCTAAGAGTAATCTCCTTCAGTGAAAATATCAGTCAACAATTTTACTTCAAGCATTTTTCTTTGCCAACACTTTTAGTACATTTCTCCTGGAATTACCTTTATTCAGAGGCTCTCACGACATTTACTAAGAAAGGCTGGAAATGAAATCAAGAAATAAAACAGTATTTCCTGCCCCATGGGGAGGTACTCTGGACTAATCAGGCAATTACTGTATCACCCCTATCTACTGCCCAGGGATTAGCCTGGTTTCGCAAGAAGAGTCAACACCACATGGAGGAAACCACCTAGTCCTCACGTAGTACTTGAAGAGATACAAGATTCTCAAAGAATATAGCTGTTTCTTCCATACTTCATTTGGGAATGTAAAACAAAGTCTGCAATAATCCTCTGCAAAAACCTCGGCATTATTCTGACAGTTAATGTAAAAGGCTCAAAAATATGGTTCTTTTATGGCATCATTCTGCACCGGCACAAGGCATGAGAGCACAGAGTGACTGCAAAGTAGGCAGAACTGATTGGGTACCACTGGTGCAAGCAGCGATGCAAGGCAAGGGCAGCAGAAACCAAGGAACATGGGGTCACTTTCCATCAAAGCTGCGCCTGCGTGAGGTGCCAAAGCTCATGGAAAGCAAAACCAATTTCCTGAGAGCCCACATTCCTAAAGGATAATAATTCTGAGAATACAAGGATATGGATTTTTTTAGTGCAAAGTTACTGTATTATATACACATTTAACAATGATAACGCTCTGTCTGCGTGCTTGGGTTTTTAAATCTCTGCGTCATGAGAGAGCAGCACTGTTAACCATCGATCTTTCCTGCTAATTTTTCTGATTCTGCTTAAGTTCAGGATGGCTTTAAAGTAGCACATCAGTTCCGTAATTCTGGTAAATGTTTTGGGGTTCTTAGTATTTAGGGCAGTGCCTCAAAGTGCCACTTGCTCATGTTAATGTCAAGTTTGAATAAATCCTCTCTCACTTCCCTTTTTGTTTCTGTTCACCCAGTCTTGAAGCAATTCATGGTCAGCGATTTAGCAAGTTCAGTGTTATTTATGACATGAAATGAAGGAACTTCAGAAATAAAAGAGAGAAATACCAAAGACTTTAAAGGAATTAGTCAAAAAGCAACACACTTTGTGACGCTTCAATTATATAAAATTTCCCCCGAAGGCAAGCCTGGCAGTCTCAAAGATTGGTACATTAAAAGTCAACACATACAAGTCTTCTACACCAAAAATATACTCCAGACACTTAAACCTGGACAGCCACCTCCAGAAGCCAAGAGAGAAAGAATAAAAAAGACCCAAAATTGAACAAAATTCTTCTCTTATTCAGACTTTCGGTGGTAATTTTTTAATGTTCTTTCAACACAGCACTGCAAAGATTTCAGGTTTGTTAGTGAATTCTTTTAGACCTTCTTTCCTCCCTGCAGACAGACTACTGCTTTGCTCTATAAAGCCCTGTCAGGTTACCAACAATGTAAGATGGAGTCCCACGCATATGCCGCAGCCATTTCAGACAATATTTATCCCACCTACAAGCAAAATAAAGTAAAATGTACCTAGCTTAATAAAAGATGTGCCTTTTTTAAAATCCTAGTGCATTGTGAAAAACATTTAAGCCAGTACAGAAAGGGCACCAGTGAGTAAGAACACTCTGGTTAATAAAGATGCAAACCAAACCTTTGTGCCCTGTAAGAACAGTTGCTTCTACCTTGAAGCATAGAGAGATGGCCTAAATGACATTTTGAAGTCCCTTCCAATGCTATTTTTATATGATTCTCTCAGTTACTAGTTTGTAGCACTTACAGGCATCATGGTAGTTCCTAAAAATATTTAGTGGAAATGTACTTGCCAAAAAAAAAAAAAAAAGGTAGGAAAAAACCCATAGAAACAATGCATTCTGCTTGAGACACTTCTGTAGATCAGTTGTTTGTGAATTTCATCTCAAAACCTGAATATGGCAACCTAAATGTTAGAGGAAAGATAAGAAAAACACAGAAAAGTTAAACCTAATACTCTAAACATGGGATGCCTCAGGTGGGATGAGTCAGTGCCCAGAAAAGGAAATAAAAGGGTGCTCAGGTGTGCGCCCATCAAAATCAATGAGTGGTCTCATTTAAAATCATAACATGGAATTAATGTCACCTATGGAATTAATGTCACCTCAACTCAGTTGGTAACAAGTTAGCTACCTCGAGGCTCTTCCTACAGTCAAAAAAGATGAGATATTCACCCTCTGCAGATGCCTTGCTCTCCTCTTCAACAATAAATGGAGCCCATCTGACTCATTCAGATTAGCGGCCTCACTTTTAGATAACTGGTTAAAAAAAAAAAAAAAAGGATGAATGCCCTCCAAAGCAATCCACCCACTGTCATTAAACAAAATCTGTGGGAGACCAAGGAACTTGATCTCCACACACCAAAGGCTGCCCCAAACCACAAAGCTGTTCATCTCAGTATAGACTTATTTGAAAAAGTGGTTACAGAAAGCCCTCAGGGAATAATGACCACAGTAGTCAACACCTATTTGTTCACAAGAAGTGAGAGAAAGACCAAGAATGGAATACTTTTTTAATATCCATAATCAGAGGTCATAGCAGAAGTGTGTGTTGTTAAAAAGACAGGCTTTGTCGAGGATCCAAAAGGGAGGTCACTAGGCAATTACCACAGTGAGCCGCACTGACCTAGAGGTTTGAAATCTATGTCAGTCCATTATATTTTCATTCCCCGTATGTGCGGAGGTACACAGCCATCCAGGAATACACAAAAAAAATGCATGCAAAAATTTAAGGTTCTCTTCAGTCTGATTTCTTCAGACTTCGTTCTAGTAGGAAATACTGTGGGCAGCTTTTAAATCAGTTCTCCTATGTCAGGCAGATTAGACAGCACAAAGCGGAGCACAAAAAGACAAACAAAAGCTGACTTTCACCTAGCCCCAGAGAAACTGGGCAGAGCAGTCATCCCAAGGCAGGGAGTCCTGCTTCTGACTGGAAGCTGTAGCCTATGCAAGTTGGTGATAGCTGCTACATAAAGCAGACYGAGAGTGCTACCAAAAATGCTAAAGGGCAGTGGGACCCTTCAAAAAAGCAGTTCAGCCATCACATTGAAGATCTACATCAGTGGCTTTTGCTGGGATGGTGATTCCCATTTCAGATTTAGCTGTGAAAAAAAGTAACACCTGGGCCAAATGATGCAAAGTGACTTCCATGGATCAATGACATTACTCTCTAACTTGGAGCAAAGTTTGGTTCACTGGAGCTTTGATTACAATGTGACGTTTTTAGAGCGCTCCATTTTATCAAGATCCTGGGAARAAGTTATCACAGAAGGAACTCAAACTCTCATATCACTATTACGTGATATCTGCAATGCTGGCTGAAAATAAGCCAAATGCTGCCAGGTTGTACATTGGTAATGGCTTCTGTAGTTACTAACACATAATACTGCTGAAGTGTAGCAAGTTCAGATGTTCAGTTTAGAAATACTTGTATCACTACTCCTGACTGGGAAAGTGAATCCCAAAAGGTTTCAGAGGTTTGATAAAATTTTCTCGCGTTTTAGGAATAAAGGACTGCTGTATTACTCTAATGGGCTTAACCACTGTGGTATTATCAATTCCCTGTCTTGTTTCTCACTCAGATACACTTCAGTGTTAAATACAGTGTTCTTCACTTGGCTGCAAATACCTGTATGCATTAACAAGATGTCTGGATTACAGCAAATGCTGCCCTTTTCAGTTTCCTTGTTTATTAAACCGCTCAACAGTTCATGTACATTACGTGAACTCTTCCTGGGGGATTTGGTTTTGAATTATACATGACTCTTCACATTTCTAGTCACCAATACAATGCTTTTTACATCTTTCAGTAGTTGCTTCATTCATTAACTCCCTAAAACCAACCTGTTTACATTAAAAAGTATCATTTCTGCTCTTGCTATCCTATATTTTCTTCATTTTTAGAAAGAAACAGTTGGTAAAATTGAACTGTAGCTATCAAAAGTCACCACTTAAAAGAACCTGTTACATAAGCAAACAATAAGTATTTACATACTCATGACATGCAGACCATCAATCTTCAAAATGCCTTTGTTTGGCATACAGTATTAGCCAAATGCTCTGATGGCAAAACCTTACCTGTTTTATTGCAGTTACACAAGTCTAATTAGAAGGAACTGGAGAAACTGACCCAAAAGAGGCAGAAATCTGGAACTATAAAGAAAGAAGACTTTCGTAGTCCTGTATCATGGGCCAAGGTAGACTGACGCTGGGCTTCAAAATGAAATAAAATTGGTGCCTGAACCACGCAGGGCCAAAYGGGTGCTTTGTTTCAGTGGGGTTTTCAGAGCAGCTTGCTGAATCAGAGGGAATGAGGGCTGGGGCTAGATACCATGTGGCACTGTACAAGGTGTCTCTCCACGTCGAACCCTTCAGAATGACAGATGCTGACTTAGAAACAGACTGATTGACTATGATAATCAAAGGAAAGTGAAAGGGTTACATTTACAATAGGCTAAGCGTTGGGGCAGGAGTCAAGAGTCATACATAGGGCAGATCTGAAAAATAACATGCCAAAAAAGCAAGCTGAGAGAGGACAAATAGAAGATTCAAGAACCTGGGCTGCTCCAGTCACTGCTGTTTGCCATCCTTTGGAAATGGAAAGGAGAGGAGATGGCAGACCACCACCTTTGATCACAGACAGAGAAGGTTTATTTGTAACCCTTTTAGCTATTCGTCTAGAAGCTAAAAATTCTCCTGTATCGATCCAGTAGCCCAAGGGCACTCTTTCCTGACTATGGCAGGTCCCAGATTACTCACAGCCCTGGACAACCCCTGAAGCCATCACATTCATACATGGACACTATGCCCTCTCTTTCACCACCAGAATCAGAGCTTCTCCCAGCATTTTGCACCACTGAGCCCTTTCAAAAGGCCACTTGGCATCTCTCAATCTATTGTCTTCAGGATCTTCTAAACACCATGGTGAGAAGTATCACGCAATTTATACACTCTCCATGGACAGAAATATCCAGATACAAATAACATAGGTATATAATGAGACAGGACGCTTACCTACAGTGGTTAGGACAAGTTTAGCAGGTCCAGCTAAGCAAACACAGCATTCCCAAATAAAATAAACACACTATGACCCTGTGACTCCACGCTGAGGTTTCCTGTTATCCTAGCAAGATTGTCTAGTTCTTGGCTTGTCCCCTACACTGTTATTAGTTCAGCCCTGTCTGTACTGGCTGAAATCTTGTCTCTGTGACGTCAAAATATGTTCTTACACCATTTACACATAGACTGAAGYGAAATGCAGTTCTGGAAAAGGCAAGGTATCTGTAGTTTTAGTGCCTATTACCAGGCTCTGATAATCTCTCAGCTTCCCCATGGCACTTGCTGCAACCTGAGAACTGAACATCGTCTTAATTTCATTAGGCTTTTAACTCCTGACAGTTGCTATGTGTTAGCTAAGATAATTTGTTTTCCCCTTGTGAGGAGGCTTTCTGAAAGCTGAAGCTGCAGAGTCTGGATTCACCCTGCATGAACACACTGCAGTAATCTATACAGATAAAGCACTCGGGGTCCGCACCAGGGTGCCCTTGTGATGTGCTCCTCAGCTGCGACAGTAATATGGATAAGAGACAGCAAAGCCTCTGAGCAGCACATACAAGACACAGATTCATTCACTCTAATTAGACTTAGGTCTTCCCTGCCCCCCTTTATGTCATGAAAAGAGAAAAAGACGACTACAAGAAGCTTCACCATTCAGACATTATACAAACTACCAAGCACTATATAAACCAGTACTCGGGAGCCATATCAAGATCTACAGACTAATGGACTCAACTGAAACAAGAGAAAGACAGTGCAATAAATGTTGACAAAACAAGACACGTATTCCCACCTTTCCTCTAGATGAGGAGGAAATAGGCTCGCTACATAGCTTGAATATGGATGGTTACATACACACATATGCTGAGAAATAATAATAATCTGTCTAGAAAGGAAGAAGGTTAACAGTAGCATAGATAATTCCAGCTCATTTCAGAACCATTCTGTATATGCTGAAAAGAAACACACAAAGAAAAAAGGTGAGGGGATTGTGAATTTAACCACCTAGGTTTTGGTCAGTATTAAAAGGCGGTGAAAAAGAGTAATCACAACCTTATAAGCTGGTCAAGGGAGACTGATGGTGATAAACTATGGCTCTATTTTTTTCCTTAAGGGAAGTTGAGGAGAAAAGCTAACGTGATGAACGCGTTGGCTGTTAATGCCAAGTTCCATATGCAACAGCCTGAAATTTAATCCTACGAATCACTAAAAGGAAAATGTTGTGTTGAAACAGCTTGCTCTCAGAAGTGCTCCCCCCTCCCGCCCCGAGTCTGTTCCTGAATGAGCTGCTGTCGCTCAGCACATCAACAAAACAGATTAACTGTTAGATAATCGGATTTTGGGGGGGAAGCTACCCACTAGCCATGCCACCCTCTGCTAAAAGCACATGGCATAAAGAGTCAGAAATCTAAGGCTGTACAGTCTGGTCCTTCTCTTGCCTTTGCACCGAGTTTGGAAGCATTTCTTCTCCAGCCAAAAAAGGCAAAAGGATTTCATGTGGTGACAGTCAGCTCTTTGCTTAAAATGCCCACATAGCACATGGATGCTGCTTTCTGATTTAAGAGATTATTCTAGACCTATAAGCAATGCACATTATAAAAATCTGCCTAAACCCCCCCCAAAAAACCAAAACCAAAACAAACAAACAAAAAAACAGAAAACCACCAAACAACACTTTTTCTTTACTTTTAAATGCATAAAACTGCGTGTATGCTTTTTATGTTCTGAAGTAGAGAGTTAAACCCTGGTAGTATGTCTTCTTTTTTTTTATTTTGCTTTCAGCAGCTTTTTACTAGTTAAGCCTATTCTTCTCTATCCTTGCAGTGATCCTTTTCAATTGGTTTTATTTCTTGGTGTCAAGTCAATGTAAACGGCTGTTGCTGAATTAGAGATCTGCTTTTCTCCACCCAAAGAAGTGATTTAAATCATAAAGCACCTTCCAGGAAAGAAGCAGGCAATGAAGCACAGCAGCTGCTGCTTTTCCAGAGCAGCTGGACAGCAACAAGCTGAAAACATCACAGCAATACATTGGTTTTTCAAAATTAGGACCTGAGTTTGCTTTTTGTAATTTATCACATTTACACAGGTACTAAGAATCTTGATTTGTTTTCTGTGGGCTTCAGAAACAAACCATTATTCTGTGTGAATTTGTAAAGTATTTGTACTTAYTTACAAAAAGTATTTTTTAAGTATCATAAAGTACAGTAAGGTCTACATTCCTAAGCGCAGAAGGGAAAGGAGATGTGCACAAAGGTACTGCGAAGCACACGATTCTGAAAGTCATACCCCAGTCTATCCCATACCACATTTCATGACAGAGGAAGTTTTTATGGWTTTAAGCAGTCATTACAGAATTATTTAAGGGAAAGTTTCACCTTATTGATTTTTAGTTCAACAACTCATTTATTGTAATCCTAAACCGAGGATAAGGGCCACTACTTTTAGCTCACCAAATGTCCCATTTATTAGTTTCCCTACCAGCAAGCGACTTGCCTGTAGGCTGTCCTTTCAAGATTTTTTTGTTTTACTTTTCTCTCTCAGGCATATCTGCATTATGATATTAAAGTCAAACATTTTCACAGGACTGCCTTCCTGCTACTTCGCACCTGAAGAAAGCTGTCAGTAAGAGGTCCTGCCCTACTCTATCTCTGTCCTGAGGTCTCAAGCAGTGATGTCTTCACAACTCTATATTCTGGGGCTCCATCTCTGAAGATCCCTACAGCCAGGAGACCTATTGCTACGCAGGTGCACGGGAGCCTACATAGCAAGTGTAGGCTCAGCTCGCTCTGTACAGCGACATTTACGGCACATGTGCTGTAGGTTCTCCGTGCAACAAGAGAATGCATGCTTGCTGGAAATCTCCCAAACACCTAGGAAGCCCCTGGCCTAAATTGGTCCGTAGGGACTGTGCAGATGAGGGAATTTCACTCTGTAAGCCTGTTTGGAACCTTGAGGGCAAAGGCACAGCTTAGCAYAGGTACCTCAGCAATCAGTGCAGGTCACAGGGGTGAGATCTGCACTGACTGGACTTGGAAGGGGTATTTGAGGCCTATTCTCTGCAAATTTCATTGCCAGACACGGACTGTGATGTGTAGAGCACCTTCTCCCCGAGCTCGCTTCCCTGCAGTGGCATTAAATCCATCTAAAACTAGAAAAGTAGTGATCCAGACCCTAAATTGTCAGTGCAAACTCTCTTGCCTTTGTTTAGGCTGTAATGTTATGTGCTGGAGGGCATGGAAGGCATCTCAGAACAGAATCACTGAAATTCTGAGGAACTGACAAATACTGACAAACAGTTGACTACATTGTCTAATACAGAGCAGTAAGTCCAAGAAGAATTTTTAAGAACAGCCTAAGGAACTGATTTAGTGCATATGTAGGGCCACCAGATTACAGCTGAATAACAGCCCTGACATCCTGTTGTGTGCATGATGTGCCCAGATGTGTGAAATAAAACGGAGCTGCAGGAAAAATGACCTTCAAGCTACAGTACAAAACAACCACCCATCAGAACATCATCCATGCAACCTATTTATGGAGGGGCTAGAAAGAGAGGTGAACAGGTGCACATTTGGCACTCATTAAGAGTTACTGCCTGCAATTAGTCAGAATCCTTGACCATTAATCCCAGAAATTCCCTGTTGCAAAAGATGTTCAGTCATTTGGCCAGATGTTTCTTACACAGCCTTTAAAAGGAACTGCCCTATGTCTGCATCGTAAATATTTGACTGTCTTAGTCATTCAACAATGGAAATTTATTTAGCCAGCAGCTTGTTAATAAAAAGACAAACAAACATACAGCTTSGTAGGGATGTTTTGGTTCTTTGCTACACAAAAATTACAGGCAACATTCAATGAAACAATACGGTTTCAGGKTTTTTTTGTAGGGGAGCCATGAATTTATACTGTCATAAAACCAGGTCTGAAATCACAAAAACATTCTCTTTAGTTCTAGCTAAAGTTGTGTAAATCATTTCCTGTCTGATGCCTTTAGTGATATAGAAATGTACTCTTCCAATTATGTCAGGCAACTAAATAGTTCTTTAAAAATTAACCACCACCCTGCCCAATGCAGCATATATTTTTTTTCTAACAATGCCAATAATCATTTTGAATGAACAAACAAAAAGATTCAGAAAGTGGAAGCAGAGATTATACTAAATGGAAAAAAATCTCTAACAATGCTTCACACAGTTTAAAAATCTGAGACACACTCATTTCCAATGTTGAAAGGAAAAACAAAACAGATCCTATTCTTCTTGGAATGAAAATGCCTTGACTTCAATGGACATAGAGTCAAGTTCCACATGTGCAACTCTTCTTCCACTGCAGTTTAACTAGCGGGAGCCTGGCTGATTTCTCCATAAGTATATAGTTCAGTTGTTCCTGGCTGCAAAGAACCTGCAAAGTTCCTGCACTTTTGCGTCATTAACATACAAAATGGGTTCTGAGCCAAATCCTTGGATCTGAACACCATCAGCCTCTGGGGATTAAGTCCTTATCTAAGCAGAAAGGAAAGATACCACCTACAGGGCCAAATTTCCAAAAAGATCCCCCAAACCGATTTTAAAAGCTAGTCCAAAACAGTCTTTCTTATGATCAAATGTCTTTGGTAGTCAAGATGTCCTTATGTCATTTTAGACATGTCTATAGATCCCCAAAATTTTAGCTGGGGTTCTAGTCCAACCTCTTCTTGGTCAAGAAAGATTTTTATGCTAATTTCAGTCTAAGCTGGAGAAATCCTGGATGAACCCCTGCTACACATCTGCCACATCACGTATCACGCCTCAGGCACGAGAGCTCAGGCATTCTGCATTTGAGGATCCATGTGTGAGTTGCCACTGCCAAAAAGCACAAGTTGCTATTTGACTCGCCCACTTCTGCGTGTGTATGTGTGTGGCCTTCAAGGTTTTCTATAGTAGTTTTTCTTCAAAACATTAGCACGCAACTTCTCATCAGACACCTCAAATCTRGTTAAGGCATTGCATTTTTTTTTCTGTTTAGAAAGTGGTTAACCAGCCAAAACACTCACAATGAAATCAGGAACACCACAGGTAGAAAAACTGCCATCCTCCTCTCTTCTAAGCCGAAGAGATTTATTGCACGGGATTCTTCATCCCCATAAGAAAGTTACCTTTCCTCTATAACACACTATAAAAATCTTTTCAGTGCTGAGACTCCTTGTATGTGGTGAAAACCAAAGGGAGATGCAAAACATAATACCARAAGAAGCGGGCCCCTTTAATGAGGTCTCAAGGAAAGTGTTTAAGTCTCTCACGCTCAGGGCACTGGTTCAACAGAACAGAAAATTGGGAGCAGCCCGCTCAGCTCCTCAACCTAATTCTTCAGTTTCCTCCTCCTGTCTGAACAGCCTAGCAGGACAAAGTAGGTAATTAGACCGGAGGCAGCTGGACTGAAAAAGGATTTGGACCACACCTTGTGCAAAACATCTTAGGTTTTCATCTTTTGTGGATCCCCTTCCTAATGCATTTCAAATAAGTAAATGCATGAGGCAGGAGAAAAAAAAAAAAAAAAAAAAAAAAGTCTGAGCCGCCTGG
>JAYKAV010003443.1:2471159-2515227 GCA_035582835.1 Phoebastria nigripes
AAAAAAAAAAAAAAAAAAAAAAAAAAAAGGTTGTTGCTTCTGTGCCCAGTACCGCCACACAGAAGTTTGATGTCAATAAATAAAGTTTTGTTAAAGTCAGGAAATGAAAGGCTGACAGAAGTTCTGAGATAGAAAGGGTATATTTTATGAAAGATTTACAAGAGATATATTCAATGACATTTTTCATCGCGTTGTACTCCACTGTGTTACACTATGCTCTCTAAAAACATCCACTGTAGATGATATGTTTTCAGTGTTTTACCTTTTGAAGGTTCTTACAGTGCTGTTTAGGAATCTGGTGTTTAGTAGGTCCAGTGTTCCTTAGAGTGCAAAAAGCCAAAGCACCACGCACAGCAAAGACTTTCCCAACTTCTGCTAAGTTGATAGACGACCTTGATGYCATGTCACTTTGGCCACTGCCAATAGACCTGTTCTCCTCCATAACTACATAAGTATTTGGCACAGTTTTCAATTTCAATACCCTGTATTAAACTAGACAGTCTTTTTTCTCGTAACAAACAGTTTTCAAGAAAGAGCTTTTGATGTAGGATGAAAATACCAGATGGATCAACTTCCATTTAAACCGTAACGTTGCAGCTAAACAGAGCATATGGGTGCCATTCAAATTTTGGGCCTAATCCTGCCACCTCTGCTGTGCTCCGGGAGGAACCGGACTGAATGAATAACTACTGAGCATGAAGCAGGTGGTAAAATACAGTATTTTATGAATAATAAGAAAGAATTTATSCCACCTTTGTGTTTCTCTGTCTGCTATGCTATTGTTAACTGAGTAATGGAAGATAGTTCTGTACACATTTTCCTTGATTTACTACACAAACAACAGAAATCAGCTTTCTAATGTCCAATAAGCAATGAACAAAGAAAACCTGTACACTTCCCATTTCTCTGCCTACTTTCATCCCACCATCCTATTATTACTAAACAGACTTAAAAGGCCAGTTTTCTCTATTAGGACAAAGCACAAACCAAACATTTCTGTGCCATCCAGGCCTTTTTGCTGTAGTCCATTAAAACCAAGGCTGCTTTGCAGGGTTACAGCTTACTGCATCCATAAAAGAGTATGGAAGAAAGAAAAGCATCATTTTGTGGGCATTATTATACCAACAAACTGACAACAAGCAACCCCTAACCCAGCTACTGGTACGCATGTAGTGAATTACATTATATTAGCTTACATTATATTAGAATCACATTCTATATTAATGGAAAATATAGGTATATTTAAGTAAAACCAACATTTTTTTCCTCCTAAACAGATTTCAAGTATTAGTATATTTACTTCCCTTTGATGTCTGTTCTCATGCTGCATTGAGACATGAGTAACTTTGTTACAGCCAACCTCATAAAATTGGTTAGAACTTGTATCATCATCATCATAGTTTTTTTTTTTTCTCAGAACAGTATTCTTCATTCTTCTCTAACTAAAAAGTGGCTAAAATTTAGGAGCAGAAACAACTGGTATGAGGATTCATGGATCTGATGACAGATCAGACAACTAAAAAATTGTTCCCTGTAGAATGAATCATCCATGCCAATATAGATTGAAAAAAATCATATTTTAATTTCTATTAAAAATATTAATAAAATATTGCTGCAGAATGAAAAATGAAACTTTCTGCAAAAATGTCTATGAAATGTTCTGCCATTTCCATGCATTTTCCTACGCAAATCAATCCACATTTGACATATACTGTTTTTTTACTTAAAAAAATCTGAAACAAAATATTTTCCACATTCTAGATTAAAAGAACATTAGTCCATCTTTCCTAAATCATTTAGCCTTCAAAATAAGATGCAGCAGAACTTGGCCTTTTAATACCAGCTTAGATCAGGCTTTTCAGAGTGGAGGACAGACAAACAAGGAGTGGATCCAGACAAAGAAAACAATTATGGGAACTGTACTATAATTCTAATTACAAGGTCACTACTCACAATGGACATATTATGAACTACATTAAATATATAAATTAACATTATAATGGTTCATCACATTATGCTCTAATGGCAGAAGACCTCTCCTGAATCTTGAGTCTTGTAACTGACATACTCTGAAAACATTGAGCCATCAAAATTCATGAGATGAATGAGAAGAAAAAGCTTTTCTTGTAAAATTACACTAAGGAAATAACTTTCTGCGCTGTCTAGAACCAAGTCCTCTACCAATATTTTTACATCTACCACAGGCACTTTTTCAGCAGCGGGGGGGGGGGGGAAGCAAGGCAATGTAACTTGCAGTAGGATTCAATAGCAACAGGACTCCCTCTCAGATACTAGAACTTTTCTTCACGATCACGTTGAATAATAGTTAAAGGCCATAAAATTGAAAAGGCCAAATGTATCATTTATGAGCTGAGAGGATTTCAGTTTTTTTGTGTTAGGAGAAATAAAATTATCCATACCTTTATTTTAATTTCTGAAGCACACCAAAAAAANAAAAAAGAAGCCGGGTGGTACAAATGCTGACAACTTTCCAAAGCATCACATTGGAACCTTGAGGCTAATTTATATACAAATGCAAAAAAAATTTGAACCAAGACAAAAACTTCACAATTTATTTTATTTTCAGTTATGAATTCTTCCACAATAGCTCTTTAGACTAAGAGAAGTCAGGCTGCCATCAGAAATGATATTTTAAATCAAGATGACAAAAATCTTTAAGTTTCGTTTGTTTTTTTTTTTTTTTTAGATTTTCCAATTCTCCTGTTTTAACAAAGTCTTAAAAACATTAGGCATCATGTGTGACACAACCAAGCATAAAGTCTCAAAGTAAATATTCTAAAAGACTTCTCCATCATCAAGCAAGCTCTTTTGAAATTAATGCTGTATTGGAAATGCTGGTCCCAGTAGAACAACAGAGATTTCAAGTATGCACAGTTACTGGCTTCCTCTCTRTTACTATCATTAACTATCACAGGTTGCAACATGCAAGCACCACAAAGCAAGGAATAACAAAAAAATGAAGACAAATAAGGGAATAAATCAAGAGAAAAGACAACTATAGGTTGGCAAAATAAAAAAGCCCAGTTTCTTTCCACAGAATTGGCTCTTTTATATTCAACATATGAGGCTTCATATAGAACGCTTACTACCAGTAGCTGTGTTTTTGAAGTCCATGGCTCCTGCACTTAAAGCACACATGGATCTTCCCAGGATCACATATTATGTATTCAATAGTGCTTGTTCACCGACCTGGATGTATGTATCACTTCAGGAATTTTTTTAGTGAAAAGCAGTGCAAAATGAAAATCTCGGGGAATTCAGGTACTCTTCCTTTTTATGCTGTGTCTTCTGAGAGTTTTGGATGAATAATTCATTAATGCTCCACTGGGGGAGGAAAAAAAAGAAGGGGAAACTGTACAAGACCTTTTTCCTAGCACGTACRAAGTGCGAAAGAGTGAGTTTTCAGAGCAAAAACAACAGCTCATCTTTCAAAGAACACATATATCCATAACACAGCAGGACTGTACTAAGTTATTTGTTGACAAAGGGACTGTTTCACACTTAGTTTGGAAGTTTCACTTCCTCAATGTAAATGATGGTTTAAAAAAGAAAAGCTTCAGAGAAACACATGAAATGACTGAGAGGGAAAAGACAAGGCTGACAACACCGTACAGTTAGTGTCTTAAATTTCTGTTGGGATTCTGTAACAAGCATAGTTAATCTCATGACCTGGAATCATATTGTGGAAAAGTAATGAAAATCTTGAATGTACCCAGAAATTCCAYGTATTGGGCTTGATTAACTTCTCACAAACATAACTGGAAAACCTGACTGTGATGGAAGGTCTGATTAGGGTTGGAAAACTCATGAAAGTGTTTAGCAAGTTGGTGGTTTTGCTTTTTCCCCTCTTTGACTTTGATATGYGCCCATCCCTCCCACCTGCAAACATCACTACAAAGTAGACTGGAGGATACACAGCTCTACAAGTCTTTCCTGAAATAAAACCTCACCTGTTTAGTATCCTGCCTCAGAAGCTGTACATCCTCACACCTTGTTGAAGCTCTGGGTAGTGCCTGTGGGATGGATGGCAAAGCACTCAATGACTGCGGGATGCTCCCAGTGTGGAATGCTCCAGCAACCTCTTAAAACAGGGAGGGTGCTGGGCTCATCCAAAGACAGTGACGGGGCTGAGGGGAAGCCATCCATCTTTTCTCCGAAAACAAGTCCTCAGATAAAAGATGATCTAAAAGTCAAGCAGCTAGATAGAAGTGCTAAGGGGATGAGAGGACACTGTGGAGGAAGGAAAAATTAAGTAATTATGTATGAACCTCAACTTTCCTTAGAAAATGTTTCTGGACCTCAGAGCTTTTTCTGGGTGGGGAAAAAAAAAAACCCCAAAAACAAAACTTAAGAAAAAAGTGAAAGCTTAAAATGACTACATTTTCAAGTCTCGCTCCAGAAAGCGACAAAGAAAAAACCTACAGCACTTTTTGGTCTCAGTTTGGGGGTTAGAAAAGCRAACTTAACTGATGGAAATTTGAATGCTGAGGGCTGAAAACACTGCATTTTCAAAGGCTTGGAGGCCTGAAATGAAATGTGTGAGGATGGACTATATCAGTAGTAGGTAAAAGAATATTTTGAAATGGATACTTACAACAAAATTCATAGCAGGGGACTGAAATACTCACGGTGGGTAAGGAAGGGAGAGGAACATTAAGAAAAATGGTTTTCAACTTTTCTCCACTCACTTTCTGACATTCCTGCAGTCATTCTCCAGATATAAGCAATGCTATGTAAACAGATTCATGTATAGACAAATAGGAATAAGAATCTTACTCATATTTAATTAAAATTGTATCTCTTCACTTTTTTCTTTATTTAAAGAGACTTAACTATATAGGAATCAGAGCTCTTAACGTATTTTAATTAGCACCACTACTACTTCTTCCATTTGGGGAGATTATTCAATGCTCAAAATTCAGAACACTATTGCACCAGCTTTGTCCTCTGCAACACTGATCCTAGTTTCTAAAAAGGTCACATTATAGCAGCTTCCCTTAGCAGTGCCGAGGGTGAAAAAAGGCTTCTATAAAGCACTGAAATGGAAAGTTCAAAACTAGTGTGAACAGAACAAGAAGATAGCTTATTTTAAAAAAACATTAACTAAAAAAACAAAAGGAAAACAAAAGCAAAACATCCGCTGTGCAAATACTTATGTTTCTGCTAGTGGAAGCTGGAGAGCTCAATGTTCAGTTAAGCTGTCTTCATACCTGCCTACCATTTGTATTCATGGTTTGTTTTTTTTCTTTTTTATGTTTAATTGCAACATGAACTTCCCAGGCACGTCTTTGTTCTGGCAGGTGTATGTCTCCCACCTCCTTCCAGCTCAGACTAATGCTGGTTAAGATTCATGTGAATAAATTCTTAGACGATGAGATAGGAACATGTATCACAGGTCTTCTCACCTGACAGCAATGATCAGTAACCAGCAGACAGATATACTAATGTTTTAGTAGCACTAGACTTCATCTCCAGACATCTCCTCTTACAGGCTGTAAATGAGTCTTAATAACTTCACCTTGTCAAGGACAGGAACAGAATTTGTAAGTGATATTTATCCATGACTGTAATAGTAGCAAAAAAAAAAAAAAAAAAAAAAAAAAAAANGAACCTGAACTTCCCAAATGACATGTCAGAGAGGCAGCGGCTGCAGCAATGAGCTCTTCTGCAGGAGTTTCTCAAAGCAGGGAAGTAAGGGTAACCACTAGAAAGAATATGCATGAATATAATGTTTGTRCTTAATGGGGAAAAAAGGGAAAACGGGACAAGAGAAGGTAATCAAATCAGTCAAACATTCATGGCCATCTAAGGATATTAAAGATTTCTCTCAATACATACCTGGAGCAAACAAAATGCTTAAATACCAGRCAAAGAGGGTAACAAATGGTGCAGAAAAGGCATAAGTATCAAAATTAACAAAGTTGAGTAAATTTAAATGATCATTTAGAAAGGATAAAATACTCTATGATCTGCTTCATACTGATCCTCTGCAACTTTAGGAAAAAAGGTATATGGAATGTATTAATAAAAAACGAAAGAATAACAGCRTAACAAATTTAAAGAAACATAGTTTCTTTTTCAGAAGTGGTTACATTAAGCAGATCTAATTGTTATGATATCACAAGATTAGTTATGCCACTGATACACAAATATTAGACACCATCTAATACACCTTTTTGTGAAGGAACAATAGCATTCAACAATATCAAAACTACCCTTGCAAAGCAGATTTAAAACTCAGTCATACTGCCTTTATATTCCCAAGCAGTATTCCCAACAATATTTTTTTTCCTGYGATCTACAATAAGCATAAGTTTTGTGACATACTTATTTATGGGTCTTGATTGGATGCTGATTTAATGTGCTAAGTAACTAATCTGATTAATTGCAAAAGTTTTAATCCACCTTTCTTCCTCATGGCAGTCTTCAGCCATGATACCTCRCTAATACCAGCCTTTGTAACACCTGTTTCAAGTATATAAGTGTCTCCCATATACTTTGCTGTTTAGAGCTAGRAAAAGAAAAAAAGACAACCCTGGGGCCTTGTACAAGCATATACTGCACCRTCTTCAGCCAAAATGACTGGTATTTTTGACAAGAGCTACCAAAGACGCTGGCTGCAAAGGGTTGAACCTAAATGTAGACTTGGAGAGACTTTGAGTACTCCTGCTCCCCATCACTCAGCAACCTCCTCTCCAGCTGCCCTGTGCCTGCTCACCGTGTCGGCACATCAACTCACGGCACAGCCCTGTACCAGATTTCATGCTTCTCCAGGCACTGAGACGCCTGCTCCTGGGCATATCCTGCAGCGCCTGAACGCCCGCGGCCAGGGGCCACTCACTAAAAACGGGCCTGGTTTTCTTTTTCACTTCCAGATGCCAGAGGAGGAGTCGTCGGTTCCTAGTGCAATGGCCTCCCTTGGTGAAAGAAATCACCATCTTATCATAGTGTAAAAAGCTGCAAAACTTTAAGACATTATTTTGTAATTGATGCTATAACTAAAAAAATACCAAAGAAGTAAAGGAAGACATTAAGGGATATGGCAGTGCTAAAAAGGAAATTTCTTTTTACTGCCAGAAGAAACACAACTTAAACAATATATTCAACAGTCTTCTTTCTTTACAAAGTTAAAAATAATAATTCAAATGTACTGACCACATATTGCTGGCTAAGACCTGGGCTAACCTAGCTCTCGACAACTCATTAAGAATAATAGTGAGTAATTCACTGGGTAACTTGGAGCCAGCTCTAGGCTTAGACAAATCAGGCAGATGCCTGAGAAAGCGTTAGGCCAGGGAAGGGCAGAGCCAGGCCAGCTGCCCCTGCTGCGGCAGGGCTCGGAGCACGTGGCTCGGCAGCCACCGTGGAGGTGCAACCAAGCACTGCACAAGCACCGGCCTTCTGCAGCTACGGTCCTGCAAAACGCCCTCTCCGGGGTCCTTGCCTCTTAGTTTTCATCCGCTCCCTCCTTGCCTCTTCCTTTGGGGGGGCCCTTGCCCAGGCTGGGCTGCCACAAAGTGCAGTTTTGCCCGCCACGCTGAGCAGCGCTGACTTGGCTCGGCTCATCCTGAGCAGCGCTCGCATTCAGCTTCTGGCCACGAAGCTGACTTGCTCCCAGGTTGTTCCGTCTACAGMCAGATTTTTAAATGCATGAACTTTTTGTTTAAATTCATAAACCTGGCACTCGCTTCTCAGTAGCTTATCCAGATATTGTTTCCCGCTGCAGCATACATATGCTAGATTTCTTCCCACTTGGATATTTTYTTTTTTTTAAGCGTGGCCTAGTTAGTGACATCATTGCTAATGACTCTCCAGTCATGGCTCTGCTGCATATATTTTCTTTACCTCTATTTTTGGCTTTATACTTCCTTGAAAATACCTCTTTATGCCAAGACCAATCTACTTCAAAACAATTTTGAACCATCAATTTGGTCATATTAGTCACATACACTACTGACAAATAAGTGAGTTTGCAGACTGMAAACCCTTTGGAGAGGAATTTTGTCAACAAACCTAACCCACAGAACAGCAACATATTATACACGGGAAAAGATCTACAGAAAGACAAATCCAGCCTGAACTACTTTTTTGTTACTGCAGGAGGAAAGTAGCTAACGTGATTTTCTGTCAAGAAACACATATCAATGTACAAAAATCAGGCTTTTGTATTTTAAGTTTCTTTAATTATCTGCCTGCTCCTCAGCACCTATACTCTTCTGTTTATTTGCCTCACTCACACCCCCCTTATCGTGAGCTCTGGCTGTGCTTTCATTGCTGCCCAGYGCCTGGCTTTTCTTCCAGTAGCCCCCCCAGCCGCTTCCTTCTGCCACCCAATTCAGTGGCCTGAAGAGACGTGCTCAGTGCCGCTTTACACTCCTTAGGGCATGTGAGAAACCGGCACAGGGCCGGCAGGTATGACGCAGGACCTTCGGGAGCCCAGAGGGCAGCAGGGTATGCTGCAGTGCCTACAAGGGTACTAGAAATCTCTGTTTAAGTGACTGAATCCTGCTGCCAGAGTCAGGTAACACTTAAGCGACCCTGGTGGCATGCTTCCCATCTGAGGCTGCATGCACATAACCCATGTTTTCTGGCAGTACAATGCCCTTTTAATGGTTTGTCACCTGTTTTTTCCAAGATCTGTGCCTTTTCAAAACTAAGGAATCATAGCTCCAGTAAARGTTTAAATACCAGCTTTGATGCGTAAGTGGCAAAGCAAAGCCTGGCAGAGCAGAAAAGCAGGTCCTTTTGGTTCAGTGAACAGATGCTGTCCCATCTCACTGGGATCTCTTTTTCAGGTACATATTGCACAATCATGCATAACTCTGGGATATACATCTGGAACTTCTGGTCTGTATCTTTAAACTAGTCTCCTTCGTACTTTTGTCTAAAGCATACCAATTGCAAAACACKTTTAATTATTTTAAACTTACCTATTAAAATGCAGCATTTCCAGATTTGAAGCCTCCTAATTGTCACTTGAGAACATAAATTAGCACACAAATATACAGGGATTCAAGAGACAGAATGCTACAAAACGAGTATGTTGGAGTCTTGCTATTAGTTACTAATTATCATTCTCTTAGAAAGAGAATGTAGAACTCCTCCAGAAAAAATACTCATCAAAATGTGTCTGTCAGTGTTAAGCCCTGGGACCGTGGTGGAGACACACTGCTCACTGAACGGGCGTCTGAGAGACAGTTTCGCTCACCAGCAGGCTGCTGCAATACTAACGTCTTCTGAGGTAGTGTAACTGTGAGCAAAGAGGTACTGCTTTGTGGGATTCTTGTCTGGGACGAGAAACGGCAAGATGGAAATACAGGCAAAGGAGGAAACAGAAATCCTGAGGAACTTCTGGTCTTCCTGCCCCTCTGAAAGAAAATGATGGAGCTCTGGACCTTGGAAGTTTCTCAGCGTTCTTCTGTGAAGTGTGTACGCGCGTGTGTGTGTGTGTACGCGCGTGTGTGTGCGCGCGCGCACGTGGAGGGAACAAAGTTACGTGGAAAGCACAAAGGCACAAAGAGAATTCAGATAGCAGAAAACTAAAAGAGAGCAAGGAAAAAAAAAAAGATATCTGATAATCTTCAAATGAAACAGAACAGTAAAATTTCTTTTCAACCAGAGTCATCTCATTGGTCCCAGGTAATGCATTATTCAGCTTAGACTCAATTATTTTTCAAAACACCAGTACTTTGGTGTGGCACAACAGCAAAACAACCTGATTCTTTCACTAACATACCTATGAACCTCATCCTTTTTTCTGACCTTCACGGACTTCATCAGCACATCAGTCTGCCCATGAGATCAGTTTCTGCTTAAGCATGAGACGAAGAGTATGATTGTCCCTGCCCATGGCAYGGGGGTTGGACTAGATGACCTTTAAAGGTCCCTTCCAACCCAAACTATTCTACGATTCTATGATTCTACGATTAATTTACAAAGGAGGCACAATGAGAACTCAGTTACAAAAGCAACCAGGAAAATACATGTAAATAAACATGACTCCTGTTGGAAAAGAGAGGCGAATCGCTGTGTGCACAAGATGACTCTAATTTTCTGTTTGTACCAACTCCCACTGCCATCTTCCCCCGAATGGGAAGTGGCAAATAGTGTGGCCCAGAAACCAGCAAGACACAGTGAGCGTCACCCAGAAGAGCTGCGTTTCATTTCCAAAAGGCTGCAGGCATATTCCTCATAGAGCTGTCTAAAGCTTACACATGGAACAGGGGACCAAATTCTGGGACTGAGACCTACCTCATTAGTGGAGCTATATATCAAACCACAGAAAAAGCAGTCTCATAGACAAGCGCATCAATTATATAATTATCCTCCTGGCAGCAGTTCAGCCTCTTCTGCTTCCACTGTATTTATATTCGGTTTATTTAAAAACTTCCTGTACATCTATGTACATTTCTCCATGCGTTTCTTATGCATAATTGCTGTTTGCTTTATGTTTGTTAGCTTTTGTAGTCTCTCACCCATGACCTGTTTGTTATTTAGAAAAAAAAAAAAACCAAACCAACTTACAGAGTGTTTAAAGGAAAAACATCTATTCAGGGAAGGGAGAAAACTACCATGTATGCAAAACAGTGCGGTGACAAATACATGAAATTATTAGTTATTCATATTCTGTCCTGTAACTACCTTTGTATCTAGCTTTTGAAGAAGGGAAGCAAAATAGAAAGGTGATCATTCTAAAGATCGCTCCCAACAAGAATAAAAAAGAAACAAAACCAGCTTTTGCAGCCAGATTTTTCTTATCAAAGCCTTTTCTTCCACTAGCTTTGCCCCATCACTACCGAACACGCACATCTCTTTCTAAGACTCCAGGCAGAGGGCATGAAGTCTCTCCACCGTGTTCAGATTTAGCTGGGAACAGTGACGAACTGGCATCTGTCTTCTCTGCCCCTTCATTCCCACTATGCTGCATCCGAGCGGATTATTCTTTCAGTGGATGTTTTTCAGACAGTCTTTCCCCGCAATGCTTTTTTCTGGCAGAGGCAGCCATCGGTCCATCCAAGCGCCAGGAAACGAACCAGCAGTTTGGCAAAAACGTGATTGCAGCTGGCAGAGAGCAGCAAACAAAGCAGGCTCATGGCATGCTGTTTGGAAGACAGTTCTCACAGCTTATGCTACTGTCATATTTAGATTAATGATGCATTTTATTTTCTAAACAAGCTAAAATCCCTCCCTCCCTCCTTCCCCTCTCACTCGTACACACATACAGATGCTTCCATCACACAACTCCCTGTCTCATTATGTACAATTTAGCTACAGCTCACTACAAGCTGATCAAGTCATCTTTCACATTGAACTGAGGAATTCGATCTGAAATAGGCTTTCAGTGAAAGGAAGAGTACTGTGCCTTTATACCTGACTAATCAATCTTTCCTCATTAAGCAGTACTAAATAATCTCTGTTTAATTCCATCAACTCAGATTAAACCTTTTCCCAAAGAGAACGCCTTTCTGAGGGAAATGCAACATCTTCTTTGACCAAATACACCTTCATAAGAATTTAAAAGCCAGACATGGTTAAAAATATTTTATCTGCTTTTAGAACAGGAGAAGGGAAGACTGAAAAAACGTTTTTTTAAAGGGTGGTTAATGAAACGTATCCAGTAACTCTACTATTCAATTGCTGAATAGACAATGAAATTCAAACATTTCCCAACTGCACCGAAATCACAGCACAGACACGGAGACAAACCACAGCCAGTATTTGAGTCTATTGTCCCAGTTCCACCTTATGATCTGCTAGGAGAGCCTCTTGATTGTACCAGAAGCTCTGCGGAAGTCTGTGAGCTCTGACATGAAAACAGTGGTCCAATATGAGAGATCCCACTTTAAAAACATCACCCAAATTGGATTTTTGGACTGCAAATCTGTGTAGTTCCTAAAACTACAGCCTGAAATCTCTTGTTTTCCTTGTGCATCCCCATGAAGTACTTCATTCCCGTGAGCTAAGCAGCACTTGGGTCTTCTGACTGATCTGTATGCAGCATATTTGCCAATAATACAATTTTTTTTTTTTTTTTTAAACTTAAGTGTTAATAAATCAAAGTATATCTTTGATTTTCCTCCCAATCATCACCACTGGCAACTGTACACTCACCCCTGGCAACCGGGGAGTGTGTGGAGCGCAACTCCAAATGGGGAATAGTGGCTCGCCTGAGCCCACATCTCCCTGATTTTTAGTGCTCTGTGAGCTACTGATTACAGGCTACGGCAATACTGCCCACACTTTTCAGAGGAATTATCAAAGTGCAAAATGAATGGGTATCAAGGATCCATCGCTACCATCAGACAAATCACCCACCTGATAAAAACCTGATAGCATGTCTTTGATGTTTTCAGAGGAGAAGGCGAGAWCCTTTACCTCTATCTGCCTATTTTTCCATTTTAATCCTGTTTAAAGGGTGTTATAAAAACAGATTCTTAATACACCCAAGACATTTATTCCTGACCATCAATATATTGTACATCTCTTGGCCAAGTTCTGGTCTCATCTGTGTCCTGTCCTGTTGATAATCTTTTCCAGATTCATCCTTACCATTTCAAAGTCCAGGATATCTCAGGGGGGAGCTCAGTATTACAAGGTTTTAATTTTATCCCGCTGGGGCTTGCAATCACTTAGGCACTTTACATGTTACTCAAATCCTCAGTATGCAACAGAAAGTACTCTGAAAATGGGACAAAGCTATTGCACTGGAAACTCTCCAAAAACAGATCAATAAGTATTGGGAAGTTCTTGGTGTTCGCTCCACCCTGAAGGGAATGCAGGTCAATTCATTGCGACTGCTGTGATGCTACAAGTGTTCTTGGTACCTAGGCCTCCATACTAACGAGCCTTGTTGCATCTTAAAGAACAACTCTCGCAGAAAGAATAAGCACTGCACATTCCTTGGACCTGCTAAAGCCTATTTGGTCAATGTTAAAATTCAAGAAAAGGGACAATCCAAAGACGCAAAGAGTCCATAACTTGGTGATTTACAGAAACTCTTGCAACAATGACATGCACCTAGCCAAGTTCATTTTCCAAATTTCCACCCCCATTCTGGCCACCTGTTAACTGTACTCTTTTTTTTTTTTTTTTTAATTTTCAATGTTCTGTGGAGCAGAATCTCATGAATTTGAGTAAACAAAAACATCTTTTGTCTGCTATCATCCACTCTTTTTTGTATCTTTGGCTTTTAGATGCCTCTGCAATGATAGATGAAGAAGGTGAATTTTGCTTATTTATAAGTACTTGTATTCACCTCTGAGTAAGTTCAAATGAAAATCATTCCATTGCTGTAATAACCTCCTTAGTAGGCCTGAATCACTGAGCACATCATTATAGGTTAAGTAGTGCTAAGGAAAATATGCTCAGGGATGGGAAAAAAGAGCCATTCAATCCAAATGGTGCAAAGGACTAGCTAGAAAAACTTCCAAGTTTAAAATGCTTTTGTTGCTCAAGGTTTTATATTATTAAACTTAAGGTGATGCTTTCTGGGAGAAGGCAGCCTGGGGATGTGCTATAGCATATTTCAGGGTCAAAATCATTCTGATTGTTGAAACACTCAAAACTATGCCCTTAATTGTACATAACAGCATTTGCACAGAGATAATCACCTTTACTTTGTTAATAGTTCTGAATTATGCCAAGAAATGGGCTTCTGAGGATCATGGCTATTTTTGAGTAGATTTGTGATGTGCTTTTCAAAGGTCCTGAGTAGCCACTGTTTCCACTAAAGGAAAAAAGAAAAGAGTTGCAAGAGCTCAGCACCTCTCAGCTGCAGAAAAGACCACGCATGCAGCCAAAGTTAAATCACTGGAGGACATCGCTGTTAACTCTTTGCAATGTTTCATATCAAATTAGAGCATGCATAATAATGTAAATCTTCTCATTAAAACTGACACAATCTGGAGCAGTGATATGCAACAGAACAAACTTACAACGGCCCAACGTGGTTAAAGCAAGCAAATGAAGATTCACACCTACGCAAGAGGACRCGTGCTTAAAATCCAGTAATGAAAAAACACACAGAGAAAACTGCCAAACTTTTAACCTGAACTTGGCCACAGCAAAACCAAACTAATCCAAATACCTCATTACTAGGTTTCTGTTCCATAGGACAGAGCAGTTCAGCAAAAGAAAGTATTCCTGATGATTCAGTTCAGCCCTGAACAAAAATAGCACCTGTTATTAGCATAAACAGGTTCAGCCCCCAAAATGTGCCATTTTGTCACCTGTGGTGAGAGGCTGTGCTGCATGCATCTTCCTGCATGCCCCCTTCTAAGTGATCACTGAAGCGCACTGCAGCATCCATTCGCAACAGCATGCCCTATCCGACTCTCCCCACTCTTTGTAAGAGATTCAAGAGTAAGTTCCTGCTTCAACGGGAGTTGGTGAGGAACGGCATGTACAAAACCCTACTGCGTAACTAGAAAAACCACTCACATTTATGTCATAAAGTATATGATAAAGGTTTGGGGATTTTTTTTTTTTTTCTCCTGAAGCTATCTGGGCTGAGATAACTCGCTATATTTTAGCTGTTCCTAAAAGACAGCATCAGCTACTCTCTGTGACACATGCTGCATTTGATTGGCTCTTACTTTAATATTTCTTGTTCAAATTCTCCAAGCGTGTTCATTTCTTAACTTGAGAGCCCCAGCTGGGGGCAGAAGTTTCTGCCCTCAACTCCACTTGCATTTTTCCTGCTCATTTTAGCCTGGATGCGAGCACAACATGGTCAAGCCAGGCATCGATTACTGTGGGACAAGTTAAACACTCATTTTGTGAAAAGCATACCCTGCTCTCGAACATATTTCTCTATCAATAGAATGAATATTGCCGTTAAATAAACAAACAAACAAAACCAAAACCCAATCTCTCTGCCCCAAGCCCCATTTAAATGCCTAAAAGGATAATTTCTCAGAGACAGAAGTCCCCATGCCCTCCGAATTCTGACGACACTAATCTGCAGCACTTCATTTTGTATCTCACTCCATCAGTGAGCATTTTCTCTACATTCCAGCAATCACCTAAAGTGAAGAGATAGACAGGATCTTTTCATGGCAAGGAAGTGAGTGCACTGGCATTCAGACAGTAAAGCTTAATCTGGAATTAAAGTCTGMGAGCATGCCTTAAATGCCACTTCCTCTGTTTGTTCACATTATTTTCTCCGAAGTTTTTTCCTCTGAAGCAAATATAATATGGTTTTGAATGGTCTACCAGCATGTCAGAGCTAGAGTTAAGTGCACTTGTTTTAGATCAGTTTTTTTGTTGCTGTTAAGATCTGTTCCGATCATTCCAGAGCCAACTARTGAAACCATCCTAAAATAGCACTGTCAAGAGCTTACAAGGGCAGACGGTCATCCCTGCAATAAAAAGGACTTGTTGAAGAACATTTCTGATTGAAGCAGAATTCTCAATTTATGCTAGACAAAGCACTTACAGTTTGATTTGGAGTCACAGGTGCTTAGCACCTGAAAAAATTGTTCCAGTTAAGCACNNNNCTGTGGCTTTCATTACCAGATTAAATGGCATTCAGAAATAGATCAACAGTGTTGACAGACTGCTGAATTTCATTTTAGTTCATGATCAAAATATATCCCACTGTTATTTTTATCACAGAGCCCAGATATGGATTATTTTTTCAGGTCTGAATTTGATGAAATGTCTGATAAATAATACTCTTACATACTTTAATCTATTATAGCTATGTATTATTTTATAGGTATTGCATTTCATATATTTTTTAAAAAGTTAGTAGATCATGAAATAGATATATATGTAATAAACAGTGTTGATACGATTTTTTTTGTTTTTTTTAAATAAAAAACCCCTCTGCAAACCAACCACCGACCTGCACAAACACACCAAAGCTGCTAGGCTATACAAATGACAAGCCCATAGTAGGGACCTGGGTTTTCTAAGCAAATTGCTTTCTTTGGCTGTTACAACAGAAATACATACTAATGCAAATACTAACATTTCAGACTGCAGTAACAGACTATTTTTTACAGACAGTTCTATTCTGCAAGGAATTTCAGAGAAAAGAGACACGTGAAGTTTTAACTAGTTCTTTTCAATAACTCGCATATCAAATGTTCTTAATCTACTGGTAAAATTATATCTCACATTTAGTAAATAAGCAAACGAACGAGTCAAGCTTTGTTCTAGCTGTTAAGTCTTGGTATACCTTCAGTACTCTGCGGTCTTCACATGGGGCTTCAAAGGACAACTGTTCACCACCACAATAATAGACACAGGCTTAAGCATACAGGCAGCCGCAAGTGAGCTTACTACTGACAGACAAGTATTATCTGCTACATTAACTTTTCAAAACCTTACCGAAAACTACCATAAGCATGAATTAATTTGACTGTATACAGGGAAGATGTCTTTAGTAGAAGAAGATATCACACCAAAGCTACTTTACACCAGAGAGGCTCCCTTTGAAAAGTAAAATGGAATAATTTTTCTTCCTGTCTTGTCTCAGACATCAACCCTTTCACTCTCCAGGCACCTGGGTGTTTCCAGGACTGAGCCACAGTTTGTAAAACTCAGGACTATGATTAAATGGAGATATAAACTTAGTACCTTAAAATGGCATAGATTTCAAGATATAAACTTAATACCTTAAAATTGCATAGATTTGAATGTAACAAATTAGCCCATCTTGCTAAAAAGCAATGTTGTTTTTACACAAGCAGTACAGGAAGATGCATCAGGTTGTAAATATAAATTTATAATAAACTTCAATTGTGATTCCAAACTATCACAAAAGGGAATTAAAATGGAAACGCTTTCTTTCTAGAAACTGAATTCTTTAAAATATTTGAATTGTGATTTTTATCTCAATACGCAAAGAGATACATAAAACCTAGGCAGAGTTTTTTTAACTTCAGTGCATGAACATTCTCTTGTGAGGACCTATTTGCAAAACAGATTTTTCAGGATCACATATACAACTTCGGAAACAGTTTACTGACTTTGCTACCAATTACATCATTTTTTTTTCAGCAAAGAAATTGCCTTCAGAAATACAATAAAAATGCCAATTGAAATTTTATGCTTACAGTTACGGATATTACAATTCTTTCATGATCTTAAGTGCTCTAATCTTGCATATTTCAGGAATGTTAAAACACAGAACAAGACTATTTTTCTTTAGCTAATCATAAACCTCCATTTTTAAAAACCAGGAGAGCTCTAAATTAGCCAGGTGGGACTTTCACCAATTATCAAGAGAAATTGACTTCTGGATTAAGAATAAGAGTGACAACTTGAAGCTTAAAAGACACATTAAAAAAAGTTACGAAAACCAAATACAGGGGGGTTAATGGAAATGCCTTGTCTACCCTATTGTACGGATGGTATGATGTTTGTAGCTAGCACTGTAATTCCAGCCAACGTGCAAAGGACTTTTTTTGTGCCATACACTGAATTGCTGTTAAACACATTCGCCCAGCGTACAGTAACTGGAATTGTAAGGGGTTATAATTGGAGTTCTTGTTCATCTAAAATGAAAACCTATTTCACCCTATTAAATTCTGACAGTACAACATTTGCATGTATAGAGAGGCTGACAGCTGTAGCATTAGAACACATCTCAGAGCCCTCGATCTCTGAAGTATTGTGCGATTACCTTCTCTTCATATTTCACAGGGAAATTCAAACTCATTTTCTTCTTATTAACAAATGTACAATGTTATATTTACAAGCACTGCAGAAAATGATGAGTTTGTGATTGGCCTACGCTGATATTTTGCATAGAGGAGATAGGAAATAACCTGAAGAGGCTGCTGTTTAGGATTCTGCTTTAGCTTTATGGAAATGCAACTTGCAGCATTTTCTTCCTTACTGAGGACAATGCACGCCTTCCAAAGGTTTCTGCATCGGAGGACCTGTCTGCGCCACAGCCCTCAATGAAGGCTTCAGCGGGTGCTAGGGAGGGTTCTCTAACTGGCGTGAAAAGTACAGACAGGACAGAAGGAAAAATACTAACGACAGGATGCACGATGCAGATAGTTGCGTTACTTGTGCTTTGCCTCGCTCAGGGTTAAGTCACGACCTGAGGGACCTTTCCATAGCGTGAAGCAACAGCGTGAAGATATGGGACAAGAGCAGGATGGCTAATGGATACCTGTGCTCTCTGGCACTCCTTGGCTGCTGCAATGGCCTCCTTTTGCCACCTCCCAGCTGGGCAAGCCACAAAGTTTGCCTAGAAGTACGTCTAAATAACGACATGAAGCTGCCTACTTGTCACACTTTACTCCAGCTAGCACAAATAACAGTAACACTGAAGATACGGGGAGTGGGCGTTAGTGTGCACTAGTAAACAGGGTAGGAGAGGATGGGAGTACACAGCCTTGCTGCTGATGCAGGCACAACTGATGCTCTTGAGCACTCACTGCTATTATCACCAGTCCAGGATAACACTGCTTGGCCTCAGGGGTCATAAACACACCTCTGTTTTCTAGGTAAGCATACCTTAAGCTGGCTTGTGGGACACAGCTTGGCCCCAATTTGTCACTGCGTATTCATTATATTAGTGTTAAATCTGCATGTGCAGAGCAGAACTTAATTCCACGGATCTAGGGAAGAACAGGTACTTCTTTTCAGAATACTGATTAAAAAACCCACTTAAAATACTGGTAGAAAGTTACATTTCAAATACTCTAGACTATCAGCTTTCCTTTTCTTCTGAATGTTATCAAACATTACAGTAAGATAATCCTATATAAGGCTATAAACCTATGGTATTTTTGCTAGCTCACAAGCATTCAGCTGGGAAAATGAGCATAAACAGAAGTAAAATCACCTTATCAAATATAATCAAATCACCAAACTGTGGTGGAACAGAAAAGACCTTAGGAAATGCCATAGTTCACTCATGGTCTGGTGACGATTCCCATCTTGACAAATATTTCAAACCTTTTTCCTTCATAAGGATTTCTACCACATCCCACACTTCTGTATTTCTCTTCCACTTATTTTTGCTGTTATCTGTTCTTTCTTTGGCAGCTCCTGCGTTAGTCTTCTGGCTCTCCGAACATCTGTAGCTTTTTGTCATTTCTATTTCCATTTCCTATTTCTCAGCACTCATCCTGTTTGGAGCTCTGAATAGCTCCATAACATGCACGCCTGCCTTTTCATGAGATTGTTCTCCTGGCAGTAACTGATGAAGCACAATGTTGGCAACAAGCCTCTGATGAGTCAATGAAACTGTGTGAAATGATGGCACAGCACATGTAATTTTGAGACAATGTGCTACACAATAAGGAAACCTGGAAACTTGTTATTAGCCTCCTTCAGAAGGCTCCTTGTCATAGGCCCTGATACAACAGGGTACTTGATCATAAGCCCATCCTTAGAAACAAGTTGTCTTTGACTTCAGATGGGACTATTTCAATGCTCAAAGTCTGCTGTGCCACAGGAAGCCTTACTGAGCTGAGGTATGTCTTGAACAGTCAACTGTACTAGTGATTAAGTTTAAACAAACAAAATAAGCAACTGCCTTGAGCCATAAACTGCCCTCCTACAAGTAGGTACCTGCGGTGCTAGCGCTGTACACGATGCCTTTGGTACATATGGCACTTAGAAAACTAATACTGGAAGCAGAAGCAGAGTAAGATCACACAATACCATTTAATTATGCTCGCCTCTTCTCTTCTAATGTGGTAACTAATTCTTTTTCTTCTAGAGCCAATAAAAAAGAATGCATTCTTCTTGCATTAAGATATAATAATTGCAGCCTGAGTACGCACTTCTTAACAAGATTTTGTGATAACAGGTATTTTCACTAACACTGCTTTCCCGCTGGTGATGAACAGCCTGACAATAAGCCTATACTGATACTAGAATCCAGTACCAGCTTTTTAACCCCTCATCCATCCTCACTGACCTACGAGGCAAAATATTTCTCTCCTAATCTGTACCTACTCTGTAACATTTGATGTATTAAAAGCAAATATTTAATGACGGTAGCTGCTACTCTCTGCTGTCTATCGCAGTCTTTTTGGTAAATTTTCCTAATACACAAAGACCCCATCTCAAATGCAATGCGAGCACATATTTTAAATGTAAAGTATGTACTGGACTCGGTGGGAGACYAAAACAGCCAAAAAATAACAATCCATGTTTATGCAGTACTGAGGCCAAGTATTCTGATGCTATACAGATCTTGTGCTTTGCTTGATGTCTATTCAAATGAGATATGGAAGCATATTAAGTTGCATTTTTAGCATATTGCATCTCCCATCTGCAAAATAAAATAAGAACCGTTTCATTTGCTGAGAAAAATGCTTTTCCACTCTTTACTGCGGTCAGTGAATACCTTCACTTTTTAGCTCCCCTTTTCAATTGCTACAATTTTCACCTTTGCCAAGCCTGCTAACAAAATTACAGAGCARATCATGTTAATGAATTAATAGTACATGTGTGACAGGGAGTCAGCACAGGACTAAATATAGTCTATAAAAGGATTTTAATCATTTAAAATGCATTTTAAAATGTCCAGAATCTTAACCAAAGATAGGTTTATTCACCAAGTCTTATTCAAAGTTGGTAACTGCTTTAGAACTAGATTTTCTTTTGTTTGCAATGATTTAATACCATTCTGTTAACTTACAAGAAAACTCACAAATAGAAATGTGAGGAACGATAAGGAGAAGACACTGTCCACTGCCTAGACAGTGTGATACAGACAAACTTAATCAGATAATTCATTGCCATTAGCGAGAGATGTGCAGTTGGGTASTCATGTACTAGACTGATCACATACACCTCCATAAAATAAGGTCTACCTTGATTTTAAAGACAGACTGAATTATACCTGTAACAGTTCAGGTCTATGCAGAAGAGAGCGCCAACAACTCCAGGTCAGGACCGACCTGGACTTTGAGTTTCAGGCAGCTTTTCACAATTCTGACATGATTTGCAATGTTCAGTGTCTGCTATTTAAGCAAACTTCTAGTAGGTCTGAAGAGCATCTGATGATCTATAGAGGCTGGTGAATATAGGAGGGTGGAGCAGAAAAACATAATGGTTCCCTGATGCTACAACAAGGAAGTAAGTTGTTATGTACACAAAATAAATGTTGAAGAAAACTGTTTCTGATTTTTCATTGAAGTTATAAAGGACAGAAGGAAGATGCGTAGAGGGAAAGATGCAACTTTTAGCCTTGATCAGAAAAGCTTACTTGGGAAGAATTGCACTTACTATACAGCTTACTTATAGCTCCTCCACATCTGACTGGGGTATGGATAGGAGATGAACAGCCATGCAGCCATGTCATGTGAAGAATGAGCATGAACACTGCATTTGTATATGCTATTGGGAATTACTAACATCMCCACCACCACCAAGAAGCCACAGGCAGATTTACCCGAGATGCATTCACAGATTTTTCCAGCATACGTAACCGCTCTTCCCTGACCTCAGCTACCTTTCTTTGAAAATCTGCCCCTGCCCCTTAAAACGTTTTGGATAGAAAGACAGACATTCTACATTTACTTCTACTACACRTCAGAATATTACAGCTGTTTCAACAAGTGCAGCTACTGCAACTGTGCAAGAAGATTAGAAACCACCCTTAGGAAAAGCATTGATTAAACGTGGTCAGGCAAGCACACGTCTAAGAAAGAGCAAATGCATGCCCTGTAACAGCGTGGCATGTGACATGACTTGAAATCACAGTTGGAATAGAGAGGAAAGAGACTGAAAGTGAGGATGAACTGCTAACGGGACAGGAGGTCATCAAGAATATGATAGATGTTCTACAGGAAGAGACAGCTCTGCTGGAACAGGGAATATCATCAAGCCAGCCAAACCACAGGGCATGCCAAGATCTGGGGAGTGGGAAGCTGCAGCTGGTGTGATAGAAGTGCTGTCAGAAAAAAACAACATGAACAGCCTAAGGATGTATGGCAGGGAAGGACTATGTCAGCAGTCTGAAGCTGGGAAGCTGGGGCATACACGTCATATGGACAGTCCCACACCCACCTATGACATGTAAGTTATTTACACTAATTCCAGTCCCTTGGTCCTCTAACAAAGCTATCAGCTGTTTTCCTGTAGCCCAAACCACTTCAAATGACATTTGAATATGCAGCAGATTTATGTACAGGGCCTTCCTCTAAGCTGGAAGTTGAATCCAGAAACAGGGGAATCCTTTCTCGACTGACCTCAGATTAGGAAGCCGCTAAGGGGCTTTTGAGCTTTGCCTGCACACTACTGCTCTGTTTCACAGACAGTGTAATAAACACAGCTGCACTTGATGCTCAGCTCAAGGAGGTAATCCATAAGCAGTTCTACCATCCACTTTCTTTGGGAACAAAGCCATTTTACAAAGTTACTGGCCCTCCTCACCAACAGCTGCTTGTTCCTGCCGCAGCACCACCACTCACCTATCGTTCAGCTGGGCCAACATGGTACTAAGGGACTGCAGAGTGGATCAGGTCTGATATGATCTAAAAAACAAACAAGACTTGTTTCTTYTTTAATTTTTAATCTTTTTAAAGCCCAGCTCATTTTGGAACAGCTAAAAGGGCAGAAAACTGCAATATGGGAGTGGGAAACAAGTAGCTTGGAGAAAGACAAGGAAGGAAGAGAGCAAGGGAGAATGGGGAGAGACTGCTAAGACATCTATGCTTCTGAAGAAAATACACTGGGTCATTAACTCTCCTGTTGTCTCAGGGCTTCCGCAGACAATCTGCAGAATATGCCCTACCTGGGGTCTTCATGAACACAAGAAAACAGAGACTGTGCCATGGACAGAAGAGCAAGAAAGACAGAGGAGACTAATGCAAAACTTCTGACAGTATTAAAAACCATACATATATATGAACGTCTTGAAAAAATTTAGAAGTTCATTAAAATGATCTTGCAGATTTTTTTCAAAGGACATTTTCCATTTCAACTCTGTCCTCTCAGAACAGTGACAGAAATGTTTTCTAAAAAATAAAGGTTTTATGCCAAATGTATGGAAATTACAATAAAGACAGAGCCACTGCTGTGAGTGCTATGACTGAAGAGGCAGTATTCCCTTCTTCACTGCTTCCCTCTAACTTTTAGTGTATCCTAAGTTAGAACCAGTAAGTCACCATTAGCTTAAAACTGGCAATCAGCACCTCAGCATCTGGCTACTTACAGAGTCAAGTTATATGCAGTGCACAAAAGGCTGTATTAGAACCTGAGATGGGTTTCATTCATGTTACAGAAATACATTAATCTCACCACCTTGAACTCAATGTGCTGAATCAATGTGCTGAATAGTTCTGATCAAGCAGCAGATTTGTAATGCTAATAATGCTACAGTTCCTTTGACGTAATCCCAATCTAGTAATTTATCCTGTTAAAAGTCATAGAAAATACTTTGCAATCATTGTGCCCAAATAAATCATTACATTTGTATTTTCAAATGCTTTTAAAAGTAACAAACTGCACAAGGGAAGCCAGCCTCCTGACACCTGCTGCACAGGAAAACAAAACAAAACAAAAAACCCCCATACTTTTAGCCTGGACTCATAGTGAGTTTTCATTTGTAACCCTCCCACAGACAGCTGCAGGCATCCTTACACACAGTCATAGTATCTGCCCCTGCAAGTGTTAAAATTAGCCATCTTAGGTGTGTCCGTGTGTACCAGATACCTTTCACAAGTATCAGAATATCAGCAGATAAAACACCATTCAGTAGCTGGAGGTGTCCAAAAAAAGTGTATTATTCAAATTCTGTATTTAACATGAAATCTATTATTTCAATAGGAGGGGCACAGGGAAATGCCTTTGCTCCAACTATAGTTTAATGTAAGCATTCATTGCCTGGATTATGTTCCCCCTTCACAGCTATGTTTTTTTTGAGATTTACAAAACTATGAATTGGTAGACTGAAGTAGAATTTCAGAATATATATTAAAATGATAATRTATTTTTAAAATGGAATTACAAGAGTAGCTTATGGAAGAAGCAAATACAAATGGACTTCAGTTAAGCACGGAGGAAAATTTCAGAGAGTCTTATTGTAAAAGAAATCCAAACCAATCTTGGTGGGGGTTCAAGCATATGGAAAGAGTAAACATAGAGGACCAAAACTTGCAAAGAACAAGCTTGGAGAAGCAAGGTGCTGTGGGGATGGGAATGATCTATTACTACTGAGAGAAGGGGACTCTGGAAGGTTGCAATCTGCTCCCGACACACTGCAGGATTTGGCTACTCCACCCTTATTGTCAGTTTCTCCATTCTTAAAATTGAATGTTATTTGTTTAACCTTGTAAAGAAAATTATCCAAAATTTAAAAAAAAAAAAAAGTAATTAAAAGCAATTTTGCAAGTTCTATCAGTTACGGATCCTTCTTGCAGAGGGACGGCAGTAAAAAAAGTCATAAATATTGTATTAACTAATTGTGAATATCTACTTAGTTAAGTATATTTGTTTGCTACCTGGATTCTTGTCCTGCATTGTGATCTGTAGTGTGAACTGCTGCTCATACACACAGCCCAGTGAAATTTAAGGAGCACCATCTGGGTACAAACATACACTGAGTAAAGCTATAAATAGATCAAGCAAGTTCTTTACATGCATGAGGTACTTGCCCGCATGAGTATTTTCAGCGTGAGGGCCTAAGACTGTAAAACTAATCTCTACAGTTTTCCTACAACCAACCTTGTCTTTTTAGCTGAGGAGCTAAACACGTTAACAGAATTTTTAAATTTCATGTCTGAGCTTATCATGGAGTACACATGTCCAGATGGAGAAGAACACAGAGACCGCTCTCTGACTCATTTCTAATCAAGCAGTTGGAACAATATGGGAACAACATTTATCTCATTTTTGTACCCAAAAACTATGAGAAACTCATCTCCAGATGGAATCTCTTGCTTCTAGTACTCTGAAATGCTAATGAATAGAAGACAAATTCCTGTCCCCACTCTGTCACACTTATGCATAGACAAGCTGCAGGATAGCATTATGAATTGACTGTCGAACACATTTTATTTACATTCTAAGACCTGAAAGGTTAAGGACTAGAGCTGGCTGAGACATAATTTTTCTTCCTCCCTCTCTCCTCAGTCCCCCCCAAATAAGAAAAGAGCACAGAAAAGGGGCTTCTTTAAAACTGTCTAGAAATTTTAAAAAGCTCTATTTTTTCCATGTTCTGCACAACTGCAGCTGAAATGAACCCCAAAGCAACCAGCAAGAGTRCTACCACCATGCCATGTGGACTCAAAATAGGGCTGTTTATGTCTACATAGATCATTCATTGGCAAAATAACTATATCTGATATCTACATGCCTTGGCTCATCTGTGAGTTCAAGATCAGGTGCGGGTTATCTGCTGTAGCTGATCTCCCTGGAGGAAGTTACTATTTTTATAGATGCATGTGTGTGAATAAGGACACACAGACATACACTCACATCTGCATCTATAGGCAAAGGATACATGCTATCTACTCCTAAAAAAAGGTATTTAGATGCCTAGATGGAAGTTATGTGCATGAATGGGTCCAAATCTGTTTTAAGCAGGCAGAGTCCTTCCTCTGTACGGTTCCTTTTATAGGAACATGGTAATACAGACTTTGCTTCTGACTATTCAGTCAGAAATAAATTCCTCTTAGCAGATACTTCTCAGGCAAATTCATGATGCTCTACTGAAACGATCTCTTCAGAGTGTGTTGCATGTGCTCATGTTTCTAAAACAAAGCATTTGTCAGAGTTACCTGTCAGTATTTGCAGGCTTCACAGAAAAGTACAGCTGTGACTGATGCTGTTACATGGTTCATTATATGGTTTCCATCATTTCTCTGTGAGATTTAGGCAAGGTTTGAGGATGATGAAAACAAAGGCACTTAACATAATGCTGATATCACAGTACATTGCTAATTAGATTCCTTATTTTTAATACTCAAATGAATACCAGTGCAGATCTCTTTATAGTACCTCCTGATTATAAGGGTTTTCCATGCTGGATCTATCTGCAACAGATAAGGTAAGTGCCATATTCCCCTACTGAAATCTGATTATCTGAACATGTACCAGAGCCAGAAATTTCAGATTAGAGTTCTAGATTGAATGTGAATTTCATGACTCTTTAAATGACTTGAAACAAGAATCTGACATAAAACACTTCAGACCCAAGATGTTCGGAAACTAAATCTTGCACCAAATTTAGCAAATTTCAGTACACAAGACACAGCTGAAGATGTGACGGGGATGTATTTAAGTTATACAGTTGACTCCAAACCAAAGTTTGTTTTAAGCCAATTTTCAGTTTAATGGTAACTTCTAGTTATTCCCTGACTATGCAACTCAGATGCTGTATCATGCTGTTTCGGACATTTACATGCTATTCTACAAGCCTGTTTCCCCTCCCCTCCCCTTAAAAACCCCCCAAAAACCCAAAACCCAACAACAAGCAAAACACATATAGGCTCCCAGGGAAGAATACTAGTCATAACTACTGGAAATTTCCCTCTGCTGGTAATATTCCCGCTGCTTATATATTCCTATGTTTGGATTGCATCAGAGACCAATTCTGCCCATATGTGAGAGGACATGAAAGGAGGGTAATTCTATTTACCTTGGTTCTTGTATGATGGCTTATGTTCTCTCTCTTCATTTAGCTTTTATGCCTTGGATGACTCAGTGCCTAAGTACAAGCAGATCAGAACTACCAGCTTAAATCATGAACTTCAGCTACCCTGTTATTTCTGTGCTGAATCACCTATGTGGATCTCTCCTTTGATTTCTGATCCTTTTATGTAATTGTAACATTTCTGTTAAGCATAGCTGTGCATTTGATATTTCAGTCTGCATTTAGCCTCCTACAATTAATTTGGATCAAAGAGATCAAAAAGCAAAGTGTCTTTAGGATACAGCAATGCCTACACTAACAGAGATTCTCTCATTAGCAAACATCTCGATTAGCAAAGAAATTCACTGTAATAAGGCATGCTGAAGACTTACAAAGGGGTTAAACAGTCACAGATTTCCAGAATGAAGGTGTAGTGAAAACTGAAAATAAAACATTTGCAGGACAAATCACACCATTCAGTATCTTGTCATCAGACCCTGAAAAGAGAGAGTGATCTGAAGCATGTTATAGGAGCCAAATGAGATTAACATAGCAGTGGTTTTGAAAATCCCACAAGCTCTCAAAACAGATCAGCATCACTCAAAACACAATATGCATGTTAGAACAAAGGCACTGAAATCGCCATGCAGTATTGCCTGCATTGTGGTCTCTTCGGCTGAATGGTATTTCCAGGAAAATTAAGAAAAAAGAAACAAATCCACCAACCAAGCACATATTTCAAGATCTAATAACTAATCCTCTGTCTGGAACAAATTCAGCCAGTATTAAATGCCATCTTAACTTGGTCAGACTGGAAACAGGTAAGGAATGACCTCTGCTAGGCTTAACGTGGATAGACTTTGTTTCTGTAACTGTTTCTGTGACGACTGTCCACATTTATTTGGTATATAGATGGACGGTATAAAACATAGATTCCACTCCTTCAYTGGAGACTGCAAATACTAATTTTGAGCATTCTCCTAACAACCATCACTGAAGCATTCCCCCCATGATAAGGCTGTCATCATTGCCATTCCTTCTTCGCATACCAGTTAGTGAAGAAAGGTGTGAAAACCATACTGCTCTCACCCTCCAAATATAGAACAGGTCTTTTTGCAGCGTGTCCAGCCAGTACCTGCTCGAGATTTACAAGCTTTTATCTCAACTATGACTTTTGTCAGCCAGCAACACCTCTCGCGGCTCTTGTGAGCCTGGCTGCTCCCTGTCCTTGGAGATGAGCTAGCAGGCACGGGCATCTTGCAAACCAAGCTTTTCAGCCTCTTCCTGCAACACAGCTCTAACACCACCACCCCCCGCCCCCCCGACTCCTTTCATTTCACACAAAAGCCGTAAGCCTTGCAAGAACTAAATTTTAGTTGTCAGTAGATTTCAGAAACATTTTTTTTGAAGCCCACTGTCAGAAATACACATAAGACATGACCTACTATTCTCAAGCACTTCAAAAGGTAAGAAAATTAACTTCTACCTATATCATAAATGTAACAATGGCTACATAATTTATACAATCACTTGAGGCCAGGTGGACCTTTTATTAAATGTGCTGGAGAACTCACACAAGTCAATACTTACAGCTTCAAGGCACTCACAGGCTGGCCCATAATTTTACTCAATTACAAAATTACCTTAATGAAGCCCTGGTGTTGTCTGTTGTGTTACTTGAATCTGATAGATGTGTGCAATTCATATGAAATGCAGACTGTTAATACTTCACCAAGATTGCTGGTGAAAGACTGGTATTATTTCTGTTGGGTTGCGATGAATGGGGCTTTTCTGTACTTGACAGCAATGTGTTAAATACTATGGGGGCAGCAGAAGATATATAATGAGTTCAGGTATTTATTTTCTTGCTTTAACTACTTGGCAATGAAATCCTTAGGAAATTTCGGCATTGACTTCGGCAGAGTTAAGATTTCAGAAGTAGAGGTTACAAATTAATGGCATAGGTAAGTGCATTGCTGGCAATCAGCAAACTTATAATGCTTTTTCTAAAGGAAAGATTTGGGGGTGGGAATTTTACAGGATGGTTATTGGTTTTCTTTAATATCATTTTAAAAATGTAAATAAATGAAATGGGGACTTGAGAGACTCTTAAAGTAATGGTGGCTAACCTGAAAGTTCAGAAATCAGCATCTGAGCTGGCCTGAAAGCAGTCTGCATAAAGAAAATATGGCCTGTGAAAAGTCAGTTTAAAGCCCAGTCTAATCCCAATACCCCACGTAAGAACTATGGAGACCATCATGTTGGTGCTGGAGAATTTTTTTTCCTGTGAACTTCTTGTGACTTTTCCAGCCAAGTCACCTGTGTGCTTCTTCAAAGTAGCTAGAGAAGTGGATCTAAAATTCATCCGCCTATTTAAAACTTCATACATTCTTTCAGTTTCCATGACACCAAGTCTGCCAGCGTAGCATCTTTCCACAAGAAAAAGGTACAATCTTTTCATTGCTATAGCCTGAGGGTGCTTAAATGCTGTGTATATTATCCCTTTCAGTGATAGGGACATTGCCATTTTTAAAGATGGAAAACAAAAACGAAATTGTAATCGTTTTTTTGCAGCCAACTGAATATTGTGCACTTGAATAAAGACCTAACGCACTCTCAGATCCTGAAACTCTTGCCACCAGGTGGAGACAACTGTTGGATAACGGCATGAACATCAGGTTTATTTTCAGATTAATCAAACCTGCAATAATTCTCTSATGGATGGATTCCAACTCTGTTTTATTAAACAAGGAGACACAGGAGAAGGCAAACTAAGGCCCAGGCCTGTGAAAAGCATAGCACCCACAAATGGATACTAATCACCTCCACTCCCACTGATGTCCATTCACATTGAGATGATGGAGGATCTCTGAGGCTTGTGCTGATAAATACAGATTTGCAGAGCACTGAAGACACTACTGAGTCACCTCAGGTATTCACTAATATTTGTGTATCATACATTAATATTTGGCTGGTCTGGCAAGTCTTACTGTGATTTTAACACAGTTGTCATGGGGCACGCTTACATACTTAGAGGTTATTAAGAATAAGTATTGTATTATTTCCAGGCAGATCTCTTCAACTAAATATCGCAGTTAACTTGTTAGGAATGTCTAATGGAGGAATATCTGTTAATTTTACACTTCCCTCCTCCTCGGTTACAGTTTCCCATCCTTTCAACATACCCCTAACAACTGTCCAAGTGGCTGAAAGTTCTGTTCAAAATTGATAGGTACCATCGGGAACATCAAGGAAACCTCTCCTGAATTTCTCAAAGCAAAATGAAGCTGACAGACCGATAAGGCCACAAGGGAGGATGCAAAATTTTATCTACTGGAACCAAACATGCAAAACATTACAATAATTACTCCCAAACTGGAATGGGCGTAAGGTACGGAGCTGCTGTGTATCTGATAGGCCTTAAACATGTATGTATTTCCAAATTAGGCAACTCCCTGATTAGCAAGAAATGCTGTGTGGCTATTCTAAATTACATTAACTCCTCTAGCTCACCTAGCAAGTACAATTTACTGGTTGATATAAATCTCTAAGACACCTGCAAATAACTAACCAGCTGTCCACACTTCTCACAGCTATGATTGTTCCTCTGCATGCACTGGTAACAGACATCGAATAAAACACAGTTAAGAAGAGACAGCATCTGGGCTTTAAAGGGTTTGGGTGGTCAACTCTTCCTCAGATGGAAGGGGAACAGTGTTCACYGGAAATTGAGAGAGTCACCTTTGCTTCTTGCTGTGATGCAGACATGCCCGATAACCCAGAAAGCAGAAGCCAATCTATGTGGAGAAATGTAAAATAATTAAAGCATCTCTTTTAATAGGTATTTATAAAGCACCTGTTTTATGAAATATATAAAGTAATTATAAATAAAAACGCCTTATTGTAAGGACCTTGACTATTCACAGTGCTATAGGAGGGCATAAGATCCCCCAAGATTACCACAGTAGCATTTTTAGTAATAAACCTCTGGGCTACATCAGCCACTTCTACCTCTTTCATAGATGACATTTTCTCATAAAACCACTTTCAATCACATTTAGTCAAGGTGCTCAACTTCTGGCCCATTCTTAGCAAGAACTAAACATGAGCTTAACTATAACCATTTGTGCAAACATCATCCCGAACCGGGACACGAAGCATTCTCCAAATTACCTTAATGTAATGTAGACATTAGAAATAATGTCTAACCTAAATTTTAAAATACCTACTAGTGAGTTTTATGACAGCAAAATCACTACCTTAGTAAAGTGAGAAGTGATTTTTAAGTATCAGTCTCATTTGTAAGTAAGAGATTTTAGGAGTTGCCGTATCGGTCTAGGTGAGACAGTTATACTTGCCTCCCTGCCATCATTACTACCAGTCTATCGTTTTACATATGCACAATAGCTCCTGTTTTGCAGGCTAATCCACAACAGATTTGGCTAGTCAGAGCCAAAGACAACAGCTCTGTGATAAAACTAGCAGAGTTATCTTTGCACTGGCGAAAAATATTTCTGGTCTATGGACACAAAATAAATTGTCCAGAAAAGACCAACAGCAATCATTGTGCTGACTCAGCACAGTATTGGTTGAGAACTAAGAACAGATTCTACACATCAAATGTACAAGATAATCAATAGAAGATATTCTATACTAAAAATTCAGTGCTTGCTTTGTTATTTTTCATAAGTCTAATATCAGAAAGATGGTTAGATAAACTAGTTAATGGGAATGAAGCCCTTAATTATTGGAGAAAGAAGTGATACGCCATGCATATTCAGAAACCAGATAATATCAATTCTCTGTTACCAAAAATTTCCTTGAACTACCAACCATTAGAAATTATAAATTCAAAAAAACCAGTTATACAGTCATATTTTTCTCTTAAAAATAGGCTATGGACTCTCATAAATTGTATCTCAAGAAGTTCTGGTTAGTAGACTAGGACAGAAGAAAAAAAAAAAGACTGTCTGGGACTTAGACGGATAAAGAAAAGAGAATGTCTCTAGAGGAAAAAAAAAAAAACACCATAGAAAAATGAAAATTTCCTATGTGGTTTCTTAAGCAGGGGTTAGCAGGCCAGAGGAGTGAAAAGGACAGATGAGTTCTCTGAAGAATCAATACGCACTAGAGGATCCCGACTGCCTTAGACAGAGCTCATTACTTTCCCATGCAGTTAAGCTGTTTGGTAACTTTCTCTAATTCACCTATGGATCCAGTTGGGCAACATTCTGTGAGCAATACAATCCCCCATACTCAAACACCAAACGACATGCAAAACTGCTAAAGGCAATTAGAAAACGTACAAGCTCAAACCTGAGCACAAGGTGATCAAGATCCTCATCATCTCAGGGAATGTTCCCACCACCTGTAAAGGCAGCAAGGAAGGACTGGAACAAACAGCAATGAGGCAGCAAACAAGAAAATTTCAAAGATCATGACAGTGGGTACCAGTGAGACATGGGAGTCAGTACAGAACTGAAATGGGGATTAAGATATATGGAGTAGTCAAATAAGTTTCATAGTCTCTGAGAGGAAGAATGTCTCCCAGGTTATGATGCCACAGCGGTCACAAGCTACTTCCATGGCTATTATTTTCCCATCAGTAYGAATTCACCTCTCCAGGATTCAGGTTCATTCACATGACTTTCATCTAATGGCTATTTTAGCCATTTCTCTGGCAAAGGGAATGATGGTACTACTGGCTTTTGAAGTATTTCATCCCCACCTGTGATACCTTTGCTGCTCTGGGTTGCATTTAATCATGATATTCCCTTGTGCTGGCATTCAACATTTAAATAGAAGTTTTGGAAGAGAAAGGCTTTCAACTTCTTTCATGATACGAGACAGATGCTCCAGCAAATGCTTGTTTTGTGGAGGCTTACAGGCAGCTCTCTGCATTTGTTGGCTATCTTCAGACAAAAAATAGAAGTTGCTCAGACCATGTTTTTCTTGCAAGTGCGTTTTCTTGCAGCTTCCTCTTCTACAAGCAACAGTCACAAAGAAATAAAGAACTGACATTGGTTCATCACTGTCACCCAGCTAAGTTCTTTCCAGGTGATAAAGGACATGCCATGCAGAGATTCCGTCTTGAAAAGCTGATGCTTCAGGCCGTAGGGTTTACCTCTGCACAGTGGGCAGAGCTTCTGCAGAGCTCCTGCCAGAGCTGTTTTGACAGTCTGCAAGTGTGGAAAAGAGCTGGGTGGTAGTTCCAGAGACGTACAGTCCCTAAAACCATAAAGAACTACCATAATCACCTTCTGTAACCTTCCTTGTACACATACTACCACAATTTTCCCAGAGAATGGGGTAATTTTTCCAGGATGGGACTTACAGAGAGCTATCCAAGCCCATTCAAATAACATTAAGTTATGGGCAACCATTTAGGAAATTGCATCTTTCTTACAAGCCTGAATTTGTCTCACTTCCACTGACAACTACTGATCCTTGTTATGTCTTTGTCTGTGAGGGCAATCTTTATCTCATACCAAGTATCGTTCCCGTGTGTATCTAGACACAGTGCTAAAGTCATGCCTAGCCTGCTGGTAAGGATATAGACACACACAGCAAGGGCCAAAGATCTTACAGCTTAGGGACCGCACTATGGGAAGACAGAAAGCTGTTGGCACACTATCACAGGGAAAAGAAATTCAGCATTGCAAACCTGAGTTCAATTTCTTTAAATAATACTTGTAATCAAATGCACGCATTGATTCCTGGAGAAGTGTAACATTTGAGTTGGGAAGAAGTCAGGTCTGTGCTCTGGGGTGGAACTAGTGCCTAAAGCTGATTAAAATGTAATATATAATCGAAAAAAAGAAAGGGAAAACTGTTCTGAACCTGAAATTCTGAGACATTAAATATTTACTAAAATAAAATGTTTCTTCAAACTCAGAACTATAAGATCTTTTCTGGAGAGCAAAAACTTTCCAAAACAGTTTTTTGTTGAAAATCCATTTCACTCCTAAAGAAAACAGTTTTGATGGAAAAATTCCCAGTCAGTTTTTCTAGCACCCAGCAGAGGAAACTTAATCTTCTTCTGCAAAAGCATGAAAGAGCAGGATCTGCCTCTTTACATAGAGGGGACCATAATTTAGTCTTTTAAGAATTCATGAAAAAGGCTTAGGAGTGTTCAGCACAAAGCCATTCTATGCATAGCAAATGTGCTACGCCTGATTGGCAGTCTTCTGTTCATAAATGGCACTGCCGCACTTCCCGATTGCTGGTGTCCTACTCCTCCAAGCTGACCCTGAGCAGCAGACAGCAGATGCTCTTTAAACCAGGAGTCAGCTGCAAAGGAAAAGCAACCAAAAGAGCATAATCCTGCTCTGCTTCCCCTTACAGTCAACTTTGTACATAAAGCAATAGCCTTTGCCTATTTTTGTCAACCTGGTAAGGGGTGGGGAGAAAGGGAAAAAAAAACCTGGAAGAGATGAAAAATAGGTGCAGAGCACATAAAAAGAGAAGTGAAGACGACAAAAAAAATGGGTGAGAAGTCCAAGGGAAAGTTTTATTGGAAGTGTGGAAAATAAAGAAATTATACCCTCTCCCCTCCTCCGCCCCCCCCCCCCAAAAAAAAAAAAAAAAAGAGAGAGAGAGAGAGAGAGAGAACTAAGTAGAAAATGAAGAGGATAGAGGATTGAAGGAAAAATAAGGCAAGAGAAAGACATCAAAGGCAGTATTATAATAAGACATAATGGATTTTACTCAGCTCCTCGTTTTCCAGCGTGAAACGTCTTGATATAGTATTTAGTAAAGGTATGAATTTCATGGACAACCAGATGGTACTTCAAACACATGGACATATAAAGAGCAATAAGAGACCAGGCGCAGAGATTACACAATTTTGTGAAAGCTGCCTCACTCAAGGAACATGATACCAGCAGGTAAAACTAGGAGACAGTGAGCGTATAATAAAAGCTTAAAAAGGCACAAGAGGGGAAAGTGTATTCTGTACAATTTTAAGAAGCAATCATGAATGAGGCTGCAGCATCAGACTGTTCTGTTTTAAAGATTTTTTTTTTTTTTTAGTACAAACACAGACATGCCCCAGAAATATGGCCAAAGATACAAGATTCTCTAATACAGAGACTTCTGAAAGGGCAAGGAAAAGCAGAAATATATTTCTGTCTTCTAACAGAAAATACTGAAATGGAAAAGGAAAAAGAACACTAACATTTTAGCTAGCATCACAGGATGTAAAACCAGAGAGATCTTTATCAGATACCGATTCAGAACTCTTGCATAATTGGAAAATCCAAGGAACGTTTTATAGTGAAACTTGTTAGACACCCAGAGCTTTGATCATGAGGAACTGGAATTGCTCTGCTAGTACGACAGTAACAACTAGGTGCAAAAGCTTCTCAAGTGCACCACAAATCAATTTAAGCAAAACAATAAAACCATACAGCTTATTGTACTAGATCTGAACCCAGCCAACCCACAACACATGTTCAACCAGTGTTGACGCACATTTTACAGTAATCCTAAGATTAGACATATATGTTAACTAAAGATGAATCTACTTACTAGGCTCTCGAGTCCATTCTTAGTGCCACTGTGTAATGTCAAGACACATTCAACACAATGTAACAGTGACTGTGCTGGAAATGAATTTTTTGACAAGATCAAGCAATAAATAGAAGAGCACAGTTTAATGATGTGTGATTTATAAAGCTGGAAGCCGGAGATTAGTGTGATGCATAATTCTCTTTAAAATACATATAGTATCTGGTGAGATACTCTTACAATGACTTGCAAAAAAGAGATGCCTTGTAAGGAGAGATTTGAACAGTAAAAGGCAAACCAAAGAGCATATAAAAAGGGAGGAAGCCCAAGGTATGGAACAAATTATGAAGAAGAATAATATCCTAGATAATTAAGCCAATGTCCAGCGACAAGTGATGATGGTTCATAGACAACTATGTCAGTAGTAGGGGGTTGTCTCGGTAAAAGAGCATACAGAGAGAACTGCTTTATTATGGGCACCCCAGTGCCAGGGGTCCTCTCTCATGATAAAGGCTTCAAGACACTATGGAATATAAATTAATTTTAAAAAGCTATGTCTCATTAAGTGTGTAGCACAAGGGAGCACTTGCCAACTCATCCTATTCCATGTATCCCTGGAGGAACTACATACCTATGCAGATGTAATGCTTCTATCCATGTTTAAGGAGTATACAAGATATACTCAAACCAGGACTCTGTGGAGTTACACAGCCGTAATTTACGTTTCTGTGTTTTGGGAACTAAAAAGATAAACATTTTTTTTCCTCCAATTTTGTCTCAAACTGAAAATAAGGTTAAAATAAATGGGCTACCTTTCCGATTTACAGCAGGGAATATTACATACATAAACACAGTTAAACACATCAAATTTGAGATCGAAACTCTGACAGACCCTTAGGTCTAGCAGTATAATTGAATATCACTATGATTATACTGTCAGAAGCAAATGAACAGGCACTTCACTTTATTGATGTTATTTATAAGTCACTCTTGAGAGGGAAAAGAAATGAACAATTATTTGAAAAAGCTATTATATCTTTAAGTAGCAAAGAATCAAAGATGCTAGCTTTTCATATTTCAATGTAGAAGAGCAATAAAACAAACAGGTTAATCTTTTCATCATCTCCTTCAGTTCTCCTCAGTTCAGTTTTCTAAGGTTTATCTCAAATAATTTATTGAAGAGGAGCCAAAAAAATAAATAATGCCCTTGTTAAGCCTCTCTTGTAAAACACAGCTGCATAGTACTGTTGTTTCATAAACAAACCAATCTTTACAACCTTTCTCCATCTACTAGAACTGGTGAAAGAAGAGGTGTTTCCACTCATCCATTTTTGAACTGAAAAACATTGTTTCCACCAGGGTGGTAAGTTCACCTAAATCAGTAATTTTCAACCTATCCTGGCTGGAGGATTACTTCTAAGGGGTCTACAAAATGCACTGAAGAACAGTAAGCCTATTACTGATGAGCTTCAATTCACAGCAAATTCACTAGCAAACTTGTAGGTTTATGAAGTTTGGCATCCACTAATATGGGCAGTGGGTCAGACAGCAGATATAAAGCTGGTAGATTTAATACAGTAAATTTTAAAAGTTGAGGTTTCACCTAAGTGGTTTAGGTTTTCTCCTCCAGGTAAGAGAAATTGTAGTTCTTAATAGAATTACCTTCTGAGATACTCCATCTAAATGCACTCATGAACAAGCAGGGTACCCTGGGGGGTCCTTGACCCCTGCTCGTCCACATTCAAGACCTGGTCAAACTGTGCAGTGGCTGACATGTGGCCTCTCCATCTAGATTCCTCTTCCAGAGAAACCAAAATACTATGGAGTGAAATGAGGAGAGAGCTGGGCACTAATGAAGTCCTGGGTTACATCCTGCTATGGAATCAAGACGCAGCAGAGTAAGCCTGTTTGGACATAACCAGTTACAAAATATTTTGTCTCCTCTTTCTTCTTGCAATTGCCATATACTCCCCTAAACTGTGTGGTACAATGCATACAGTTGGTTTAAAACCTTATTCTTTAGCAGTTATGCCTCTGCCAAGATGACTTTGTGGAAGTTATGAGAATTAAATATTATTGCAAGATATAGTATTACTATTTAATATCCTCCTACATTTTATATCTCTTGCCTCAGCACCATTCTGCTGCTTACATAGACTGCATTTGGTTCTGAAGCACCCCAAGATTTTTTCCTTTGCAAGATGTTAAGCAAAAAGCACTGTGACGGTAGTAGATGGTAACACTGTAGGAAGCAGTCTTGCATTTGTAAAGCAACAGATTACATGGACTACTCAGTCTTTTCCGTATCTGATTTCTATGAGTCAATGATCGTATTGTTCGCTCCCTTCTGTACCAAAGAAGTCATCCAGTGACTAGCACTCAAATGCAACTGAAAGGGCAGAAGTGGGGCTTGTCTTGAAATGAATGCTGTTTCTGTGCAGGTTAGCTATGCAGAAGTTATTGGGAAGCAAAGAAGTTGTTGGGCTATCCCTTCATAAAGATCTAACTCTTCATCAGCCTGGCTCGTGATGTAAGGAGGCAGAGGTCACTTGAAACTCAGTCATCTCACATGACAATGCACTATGAGCTCCATCAAACAAGTGCGGCAAAATAATGGGTTCTTTTAGTCCTTCGCTTACATGAGAAAAGTGGAAAGTGTCCTCTTCTCTTACCAGAAAAAGAGACTCTTAAAGTGCCAACACTGACCTAACTGTAGGTTTCTCTCCCCTTTTGCTGAAAATGTTCCTGTGCAGCACAGAAATATATCTGCATGAATTAGTGAGCTACAATGGAGTTAACACACTAGCCACAGACTGCCACAGTATTCTAATAACCCAAGCTAACATATACCATTTTAAAGCCAACATACTAACGAGACTAGAACAAACCATCACTTTATCAAAAACAAGCCATTCTCCTAAGGACAATATACCAAAAGGAGGTGCTCCAGGTTAACAGGCAGCAGTTAGAATCAATGCTGATACAGACTTGTTTCTGAGGAAGATTTTCTTCTTGCTGTGTTGCTTCTTACTGCAGAGATCTGAAGACAGAACTTGTATGAATATCACTGCAAACAAATGCTGCAGATAGCCAAGGGGCATGCAGAAATCTAACTGCTTTTGCAATCAGTAAGCTTGGAGGATCAATGCAATCTTCAATGAATCGATACTTCAGCACTTTGTAGGGAAAGCTGTACCTTACGACTTGATCCAAAGCTCAGTGGACTCACTGTCTTTCCACTGACCGCAATGGGCTCTGACGGAGATACACAAGCTGGTCGTGAGGTTGAAAGATGTGAGATTCAACGAGGCAAAAAGCATCTCATCTAATGACAAAACTCAGTGCCCCAGTGCTGAAGTGCCTGTCCCAAGTAGTACCGGAGACTAAGATTATTTTGCACTCTAGTCCTTGTAGGTCAAATTCATCCCTTTTAATTCAGTTAAAGCTAAACCAGTTACCTAACATCACAAAGTCCCCTCACCACTTGGCATAACTGAACGCATCCGCAGTAGAGAAGTCTAGCACTGAACCACCGCAGCACTAATAGGCAGAAGTGTGGCTCACTAGCGAACGCAGTGGGACAGCCTGTCGGCACTACTGCTGGCTCTAGCCAATATCATAAATCCTTGATTTTGATAAATATCAAGAACCAGATTTTCAAAAACTACTGAAAGCCAGGCCTACATGATGGATCCAGGAGCTCCTCTGAGTTCCTAAGGATGGCAGCACACCCCAGCCACGCCTCAATGTCATGATGGATAAGGCTCAGAGATGCACTAATCTCCATCTCCCTCCCCCATTAGGTTTCTCTTAGGAATGAATCCTGGGTGCCTGGAACAGAAAATAATTATAGCAGGCCCTGGAAGCCTGCAATCTCCAACCCTCGATTAATTCACGCTTATCCATATGTAAATTCAGTGTGAATGCTGTCAGCACATTCTCCTCATTAGAATTCAACAAAAGTTTAGGAAAACAATTGTTTTAGTAAAGGAACAAATGTAGCTACAGTACTGAGTTAAGTCTGTAAAGAGAGAAATCTTCAACTTCAGTGTTCAATTTGCACATCAGTACAAATCTACAGGGGAGCCCAAAGCCAAAACTACTACCAACACATCTTGAAATATGTAAAAGGCAAGACTAGTCATTGATCGTGGAACAAAAATCTCAGTACAAGGGAAGAAACTGTTATTGAACTGAATGCGCACAGATCAAGGCTGGCCACATTCACAGTATGTGTGGAGGGACACACCTGGTTTTGCAGTGGGATGGCCGTGCCCTCTTCGTGCAGTCTGGCACACACATGCTGCACTCGAGGGCCAAAGAGGGAGGGAAGAAGTCAGAGTCATCTTAGACCACATATGAGATTCACGTCTCAAAGATACAGCTGACAGTTGCTGCCAGTGTGTATGAGCCATTACAAAAAACAAGGCATCTGCCTCTCATTGAAAACAGGCTGTCATACGCGCAACACGTGACCTAAAATTTGTAATGGCATGCACTGGAAAAGCAGAATACGGAGGATGCAAAACTGCCTGACTCACATATGCTTCTGGTGCAAAATACTTAGGATACAATTTACTTCACATAATAATCATATCCATTCTGTGAGATATTCTGATGCACCCCAGAATTCAAACTGAATGTTACAAACCGTATTGAATACTGAAGATTTGATTTTTACCCACATATGAATCATGCGTACAGTCGCAGTTAACATCCCTCACTAGCCCCAAGCACCTGACAGGTGCCCAAGTTAGAAGYGGAACCCAGGTTGCCTCAAATAAGAGCTGGAGAGAGGGAAGTTCTCATCTTGAATCATCTTCTGGAAGGCTCCCTTATTGTATCTATTCAGAGCTCAGAGGAAGCATTGGGACATGTGCTACAACAGGTAGTAAGAATACTTCCAATTAATACTAAGTTATTAAACGTAGACACAGTAGCTAGAGCCTTTTCAAACCTAAATAATAGCTAATTTGTTCTGAATAAGAAAAAATGCCAATCAGAAAACCTAGCCATCACCATGGATTATTCTTCTGGAGGAAAAAGAACATCCTCTATATCATTAGAGTACTTTTCTACTAGAAAAGTTGATTTAGGAGAAATAAAAAGCATCTGAAACAAATTCTAGATGCATTTGTTTCTTCTCTGGTTAAAACGTACTTAGTCAAAAAGCAAACAAAGTTGGACTCACAACTCCTATACCATACTTCAAGCCAATAAAAATAAAGATGCTGGTTTTCAAAGGCTATAGCAGATGATGCAAAAGCTAAGTGTGTCCTAGTGTGAGAACCACAGAGCTCTGCACTCCCTGTGAACGCAGATGTCACAACTCTACCTCACTCTTCTGGATGTGCAAGCAGTGACCTAAGTACAAGCTCCCTGAAAGCAAAGGCTTTCAATATGGTGACTGAACTGGTTCAAATCCAACATTTGGTCTGTTCTGTCTGGTGCACTATAAATAAATCCTGGAAAGTTGTATTTGAAGATTTCCACAACAAGCTTCGATATAATACCACCCTGGTTTTGACTGGGAGGTGGGGGTGTCAGCAGGGGAGGGAGGTCTACCAACCCTCCTTCAAATTCAGGAATGGTACCTTGCCACAGTTGCCTATAGATTTTAAAATCAGGAGGCACCATGTTAGCAAAGGGTCATTGGCATGCACTGTAGCAGAAAACAGGAAATATCATTAAACATACAGCTGTGAGGTAAGATCTTTGGCAGGAGAAAGAGAGCTTTGGGAAGAAAGTGGCAAGGGCAAAGCACTATGAAGTAGCACAGGAACGTGGTCAAGAGGGGGGATGAAGCACAGGGGTAGAGATGAAGAAATGAGAGTGGGGGTGAGAAGAGCAGAAAAAGAAGCACAGAGAGATAAAATGACAGTAAAAGAAAGAAGGCAAAGCATACAGAAGAGAAGAATGTACATAAGGAAAAACATCTCTCTTAGGAGTAATAGTTCTTTAGTAAGGGCAGGAGCCACACTGTTACGCAACAGGATATACTGTCTTCTGTATAGAAAGAGTTTATTTAAGCTCATATGAAACCTCAAAAAAAAAAATCTGTGGGAGAAAAGAGAAGGAAAAAAAAAAAAAAAAAAAAAAAAAGAGAGACTAACGTCATGTTTCTTTTGACTTTTAAATTGCTTTTTAGGTCATATTTCACCCTCCCCTCCCACCCCCCAAATATTTTCCAGGATGGAATTTTCTTCTTCCCACTCCAGGATTTGGCGTGGGTAGAGCATCACAGATGCTGCTGAACTCGGAAACCAAGAACCTGATTCATTCTTCCCTTGAATCTTGTGCTATCATTTAGACTGGGACCAAGCAAACGTCAAAGGCTGCAAGTCAGAAAGATAATTTTACACAGCTTGTACATTCACTTTGTCCCAGTGTAACGGTAGTACAAGAGGAAGAGTAAAGACAAATACAGTTCTGAATCCCTGCTAGTTTGTCAAAGATTTGTTTGAGAACAATTGTTTTTCCTCCTGTTCCAGCAGACTTAACGCTCTAAAACTCCTCTGAGTTTTCCCTAAGGGCAGGTTTTCCCTAAGGTAAGACCAACAACCATCTTCCAACTTCACAGAACAAAAATCCTTAAAACGAAGACAACCTCATACAATCAATCAGCAAAGCACTTCAGTCTCACTGACCGTGTTCAACAAGTCCAGATTATTTTCTGCAAGTTTCCTTTCATTTCAGCCTCTGAGACTGTACAATCACACTACTGGGTATCAATTCAGTACTCAAAAAGGATTCTCAGAATAAACTGTAAGGAGTCATATGACATAAAAGAAGCTGCCCCCGAGATAAGTGATACAGTGTTCGTATTTTTGAAAGCTGAGGCCACTTTCAGTAAGAAAGATTCCCTGCTTACTTCATTTTAGACTTTAAAACAAACAAAAGCTCTAACATTTTAAAAGCTTAGACACATTTTTTACTCCCACTGTTTCTTAATAAAACACCATTTGTGTGGGAAACCAGCTTAGTGCATACTTTAAAAACAGGCAAACCATTAATTGATCCAACATGTTGGCAGTTTTAGAGAAACTCACTAGACAAGAGCAAGCGATGCATCTTAAGTTTTGAAACAGCCTGAGCTTTACTTTAAGGGTGCATAAGCATGCCAAGCTCCTACTACTTTATACTGCTTAGTATATAATCTGTGATACTTAAAGTACCAAGAAGTATAATCTGAACAGCTACTAAACCATATGCAGGTTATAAAGCACAGTTTTAAGAAGCTCAAGAGGTTATGTGTTGCTTGTCTCACAAAACCAATGGAAAATACTAAAGAACCCCCATCTTCCACCAGTCCTACCAAAGAAACATGAATTTGCCCAAATAAATGGTTAATCTCTTACAGAGGCTGCACACAAGAGGTTCCAAAAGCGCTACTTTTGCATCAGCAGTATTACAGCATTATAGTTAGGCAACAAATTGTTTTTCAGCACATCCATGCTAGCTAGTTTACTGTAGAAATTTAAAATGTCATCAGAATAACATCCTGTCTTGCAGCCTTTCTGTGTTTCAATTTACCCCTAACTCTGCTAAGATTCAATTGGTATGAAACAGCTGGGCATGATTAGTTACTGGATGCAAATCAAACTGAGATTTCACAATAGGTGGCATTTTAGTCTCCATGGCATAGGCTGCTGGTATAAAAGACCAGTGACCCCTAGCAGAAAACACCAGCCCTAAATATAAATCTGGTGATCTGTTTTTAAAACATTATATCAGATCAAACACTGTTACAAAAACAGCATTTTTTGTGAGGATAACCTGAGGTTTGGGTTGTTTCCGATGACTGGATTTCTGCTCAGTTCTAGCTGATGAGCACATGTTGGGACCCGAGCACCCATGTGCTGACACTGCGAGCACAAACTCCATCAGAGCGTTCAGCTGGGAGACTGAACCCCCCGCCCTCCCCCAAGTGCTGGACAAAATATCTCATGTTCTCACCAAATCAGATACTCAGCATTCCTACTCAATCCCACAGCTTTCACACTATCATAGGCAAGACAGTGGACGCTGTGTTCCCTACTTTATTGCATCTCCTGATAAGCCTGCACCATAAACACTACGCTTCTCCTCTTCTGAAGGTCTCAATCACACCCGATCCCATGTGGCACCTGCCAGAGGATCCTCAGGACACAACAAAACATCGGTGCCCCACAGTGGGCTCGGGGTCCCATCCATTCCTCCGACTAGACCCAAACTTTACATCTCCCAAACTTTTCACCCCTGGAGCACCAGCGTGCATTGCTGCTAGCGGCACATCCGTCCTTTGCCATGGCAGCATGGAGAGGTGCTCCATGGCCCCCGGGATGGGCACCCACCGCCCGGCGAGGCCCRCGGCCCACCCTGCTCCCTGCCAGGAGGTGCGAGGAGACTTTCCCCCCCAGCAGCTCCCCAAGGATGCAGGACGGCAGAGCAGGCTGCCACGCACTGGAAAATGGGGCCCATCCGCCCACCCAGCACAGACCTTGGGGTGCGCCCACAGAGCGCGGGCAGAGTGCCGGGGCTCACCTGCGTGGGGCATGGTGATGGTCTCGTTGGCGTTGCTGGAGCCCACGTTGTAGATGACCACGGCGGAGGCGTTCTGGGCGGCGGCGTGGCGGATCTTGTCCTTGTACGTGCAGTTGCCCCGCGGGATGAGGGCCACCCAGCTCTTGCCCGGCGCCGGGGCGTTGAAGCGGGTGCCGGGGTCGCAGGCGTAGCGGTCGGCAGGCGAGGCGGAGAGGGCCACCTGCCCGCGGGCGTCCTGCTTGGGCGACTGCTCGCCGTAACGCCCGCACTCGCTCTTCTCGCTGCGGAGCTCGGCGCTGCCGGCCGCCGGGTCGGCGTAGGTGATGTTGACGAAGGCCGTGTACCACTCCTCCTTCTCGGCCACGGTAAAGTCCAGGCACAGCAGATGCACGAAACAAAAGGACAGCAGCCATGTTGAGAGAGCCAGGCTGCGGCACGCTTGGATCACAGACATTGCCA
>JAYKAV010003443.1:2515787-2592729 GCA_035582835.1 Phoebastria nigripes
GGCGCGGCAGCGGCACCTGCCGGCAGAGGGGCGGCAGCGCGGGGGGGGACCGCGCGAGCCCCGCCGCGGCGGTTGGGGCCGAGGCCAACGGCCGTCTCCCCCGGGGGGAGAGCGGAGCCCCGGGGAGCCCGGATGCGGGGTGCTTCGCAGTCGGAGGAAACACCTCCGATTCGTGGTTTTAACTTTGRTTATTTTTTTTCCCTTCTCCTGACTGCTGTAGGATAAGTTAAAAGAATTACAATGTAATTATGCCACACCGCTTAGAGGGATAATCGCTTGTATATCGGGTTTTAAAATACAAACCGAATAAATTTCTTGCTATACATTTCTGAATGACGCTGACAGGCACGTTTACCAGAACCGGGTGCGCAACTGACAGGAACACAGAGAACCTCGAAGGTGAAACCTCAAAGAATGACAGAGCCGCTCTCTGGAAACACTCGAACTCCACGGACAGAAGTAGTTTAATTTTGGCTCAGTGAAAGCCCAGATTTGGGGATTTTTAATGTATAAAACACCCCAAAAGAATTTTGGCCAAGACCCAAATGCCTTTTGAAAGGGTCAAAACACAACTGACTCTACGTTTGTCTGCCCTAGTGCAAGTGAGTAGCAAAAATTCTGCTTTTCCATAACTATATTCAGTAACAGAAGGATGTCTCACAAGATTAATAGATATTGCCTATTTTAGCCCCCTCGTTATTAAAGTCTACTGCTAGAAATACCATTCCCTTTCATTTAGATGAGATGCCTGAGTATCCCGCTAGTGTCAATATTTGCCTGTTTCCAGTTTATGTTCATAGCTGCCCTTGATCTAAGCAAACAGATGACAGCCTTAACCGTATTTTATACACACACACACACACACACACACACGCTGCTTTGAAAAAGTTATCTCCCCAAAGTTGAAAAAAGTGAATTTGGGAGAAAAATGTACAGGTGAATAGGGGAATAAGATAGAGAAGTTTACATGGAAATATGGTGGGTTGTCAAGAAGTCTACCATCAAGCAAAAGGATACTTTCCTTGAAAGCCCATTCCTGGAGAAGAGAAGTCAGCAACTGAGAAGAAAAAATTACCAGGTAGAACTAACATCGAGAGACGAAAGTAGATGGCAATCAACATTAATTAGAAAGTGTTGAGATTTCACAAGGGAAGCAAAAGCCGTAAGGGGAAAATCCATGCCCGGAAGGGCTATGGGCAATAAAGCATTTGTATATTTGGAAGAGTAAGAAGTATTACTAGATGAGAAGGCAAAAAAGGTATAAATGATCAATAAATCTTTCAGGTTTATATTTGGAAAGGAAGGGAAGACGTGTTTGCCAGATTATTGACTCATAGAAGAGCGATTAAGAAGCATGTCCTAAGAACATACAAAAACCAGCAGACCCGGAAAAATGGCACACATGGATCCCAAAAGAGTGGGCGGGAGGGCGGAGAGAATAACCAGCTCTCTGACACTACTTCAAGTAAATCTTGGCATAACAGGAGAATCTTGAAAGATTGAGYGTTCAGTTTCCTGATAAGATCCAGAAAAACTAATTATGGTGACCAAGTAGTTACAGGCTGGTTAGCCTAACGTTAACCAACCCCAAGAAAAACAAGAGAGAAAAAATCCAGGGTATGGATAAAGTTTGTTTTTATGGGAAGTAGCCTGCCAAGCAAACATGATTCATGTTTTTGTGAGGAAATTATCAGTGTGGTTAGTAAACTTACACAGCCATGGCCATTAGAGGTTTTTGAAAAGTGTGTTATTCAATGATACATGACATTCTCATTACACGTGTAACCTATTAAGGAGCAGATAAGATGAGCTTAGTTGAAACAGAACATGTTTTAATAGGGCTTAATGCAAAAATACGACTCCAGGTGACCGAAACTGCCAGCCACTCTGGAGCAGAACTGGGGAGTGTGTGGTTTACTCTGCACACAGGGAAGGATTTGGGGGTYAGAGTAGGAAGGAATTGTGCTATACTCCTAGGGAAAAGGGGCCTAAAGAGGATGCAGCTATCCTCAGATGTTTCAGAGGAGTAACAAGTAGGAGTAGGGAAGAGATTTTCTCTCTGCATGAAGCATCAGTGAGACAGATATTGGAAGCTGTCCAGTTTTGGTAGCTGCATTTTAAAAAGAATATTGAAATACTAGAGAAGGTTAAGAAAGGAACCCTAAAAATAATTTGAAGTAATTCCTCTCCAGGAGGAGATTTCAGGTGCCCAATCTATTCAGCTTTTCAAGAAAAGAGGTGATATAATTACATTGTGTAAGTACCATCACAGGGATATAACAGCAGGTACTAATAGGCTCTTTGAGCTAGTGGATAAAGGCATAACAAGAACCAGAGTTTAAACTAGACAATGCAACTTAGAGCAAAAGTAGCAGATTAAACAGTGATTGTCCATTGGAGAAAATTCAGAAGAGAGACTGTCCTGGGAAGTGAAAGACAATGTAGTCTTATATTCAAATTAAACAAACAAACAAACAAATACTGCTGGAAAGCATGCTTTATTTAAGTGCACGATATGAAATTCTTCACAATTTATTTATAATCTAGTGGTTGCTTCTCACCTTAAAAGTACTCCTGAATAAAACCAACAGAATATTTGATTACTTTTGTTGCTGAAAGCTGAACTACAATTAACTAGGTCAATGCTTTGACTTATAATCACTCAGTTTGGTATAATAGTTGATAGTGGTTCTTCCCATATTATTTGTTTCTGTTCACAGGAACATCTGAGGTTCTCCCTTTGCCTGGCTCCCCAGACCTCTGTTCTGGTCCTGGCACAAGAACACTGTACTTTCAATGAACATCCAAGCAGCTGTAAACAAGTTTCCTCTCAGGCCAGCGAGACATTTGCCACCACCTTACCCTAGCCTATGCTCTCTCCTCAAAAAAACCAAACGCTGTGACTTTTGTCCCACTCCAGCCTCCACAGAAGCATACAAGGCACTCATCCGGCATGATCACAAATCACCTTGCCTGGATTACCCCGAAAAACACAATCTCTACTTTTATATACTATTGAAAATCATTTTACAGTGTCTGTAGCACTGGGGTGCGGGGGTGTATCTCTGAATTTTGGATGTTATTTATGACTTTAATGATATATTACTAATTCCTCTCCCCGTTTTCCACGCTTCTGAAGTGAGAATAATTCCAGCTGAACTATACCTTGTAGAAAGTTACAAGACGACCATCATATTCAAACTTGAGTGTGTGAAATGTGGTCAAGAAGTAGAGAAGTGGGATGTGGGGAACTCCAGTTCCAGATTCTTGATATACAGAAACTCAGAAGCTGGATTTAGGTAACAGCTGATAATGAGCAAATGACACATTGAAATTCACTACATGACTACCTCTAGTATGTGCCACAATACTTTGTTAGATTGCCCTTTCACAAGCTAAAATTTATTAGTTTATACCCTTTTTGGTTTATAAGGTAACTTGTTATGCTTAGATTGTGCTGGATTGTGTGTCTGTACCCAAAATTTCAAACGATCTCAAAGGCAATGGCTAGAAATTGCTTCAGTTAAAGATGAGAAATCTCCTCCAGGTTGCTAAGCCCCTCTGTTATGGAATCCCACAGTGTTTTGTAGACCTCTGTCTCAGCCTGTTGGGACAAATCATTGCCAAGAGAGAAAATGGCAAAAGGTTTAAAAGCTAGGCTTTTCAGCTAGCGATAGGACGAGAGGAAGTGGCCTCAAGTTGCGCCAGGGGAGGTTTAGAKTGGACCTTAGGAAAAATTTCTTTACTGAAAGAGTGGTTAAGCATTGGAACAGGCTGCCCAGGGAAGTGGTGGAGTCACCATCCCTGGAAGTATTTAAAAGACGTGTAGATGAGGCGCTTNGAGTGGTTAAGCATTGGAACAGGCTGCCCAGGGAAGTGGTGGAGTCACCATCCCTGGAAGTATTTAAAAGACGTGTAGATGAGGCGCTTAGGGACATGGTTTAGTGGGCATGGTGGTGTTGGGTCGATGGTTGGACTCGATGATCTTAGAGGTCTTTTCCAACCTTAACGATTCTATGATTCTATGATTCTATGACTAGGCTGCCTAAATTCTGCTGAAGTAGGGATTTACCTGGAAGTTAGGAATCTTAATCCAGAAGAATACTGAAGATGGCATTGCAGGGTATTGAAAAAGCCTAAATGAGGTGCGTTGGCTCCCTTTACCATTAATGGAAAGATCCTCCAGCGAGCAATTCGGAGCATGCAAACTTGATGCCTTATTGTACATAGGACCTAGATACACCCAAAGGTCAGTGATCCTGTGTTGAGCTGGGCACAGGCAAAAGCAAACCTATGGAAAATACACACCACAGGGTAGGTGAGAAATCCCACCTCTCTCTCTACTCTCAGGAGGTTTTGGTTGGCAGCTCAATTCCCTCTGCACTGAGTGTCATGAGTCCCCACAGGGGTAGGACCCCAGCAGGTGTGGGCTGGGACAGATTTGGGGTTAGAGCTAACTTCAATGCAGCCCGAAGGTTTCTTCATGCTGATGGACAGCAGGAAAAGGTGACTGAAATACGATCTCTCTGCAGGTGCTCAGGAAAATGAGTTCTTTTGCTTTCCCTAGCTATGAGACTGAAATTTATTCTTGTTTACAGCTGGAGAAGAACAGGAGAGATGTTAACACCAGGAGACCACGCAAAGGATAAAGCAATACCGTCACCTCACCCATTTGCTGCCAATACTGTGCTTTGAGTTAAAAAAAAAACAGCAAGTTTGTTCATTTAGAGAGTTAATTGAGCAATACATCTTTCCTTGACCTAACTGACATTGTTAATACTCCATCCATCTTCCTATTCATATGCTAATAGCTATATTGCCTGTCACTTACTTTATTACAGAATCCTGCCTTAGATTGGAATACTGCTTCATTCTTCTGTAACATTGTTTGAATTGCTATAGTTGCTACTGTAGTTCTGGTTTCATTTACTTAGGTCAATTTAATATTCTTGATAATGCTCTGATGCTCTAAAGAAATATTCAGAGTAAAGTTCCAGAAAAAAACTGTGTTCCATCCAATATAAACCCCTCACAGGAGCTATAGGAAAGGTTCAATACAATTTATAGGGAAAGTGACATTTTCATTTAAAAATTATGAAAAGAGTTGAAAGGAGCTTTATCTTGTTTGATCCTTATTAAGTTTTCATAGTGAGATGGTGCTCCCTGTGTCCCAAAGGCAAAAATTGCCATGTCTTACCATGTTTGTTTAGCGTCTGCTTTTGTTATAGAGATTTTTTTGTAAACTACAAGAACCCAGGAGATTGCTGCTGATGAACATCTTTCTGCCTGTTCCTCCTTCTATTACAGCTTCTTAAAAATAAGAACATTTGAAAGAAACATGTCTCCTTTCTGCAAGTTCTTTCTCTTCCATAATAGCTCACTCGGCTCCCTTAAACTTTCAGCATTTTCCGCATTTCTCATTACTCACATGTAGAGGCTTACTAAGCCCTCAGTCAAAATATTGGCTTTTCCTTTGCAACGTAAAAATATCAAAAAGTTAGTTTTCTCCTGTTACTAGGTTATTTTCCTTGCTCTTCTATAAAGGGAGTTATTTAAATGTCTTACTTGGAGAAAAAGTGAGCTGACAAAATCCAGCCCCAGCTCTGCAGGGTAGCCCAGGTGTCAGCACTGGGCCAGCATTTCCTGCCACCCCAGCGGGGCGGTTTCTCCCGCAGTACACCAGTATCTTGATTACAAGTGCTGACCTTACTTACTGCTCCTTTCCTACATGTCTCCTTCTAAGGCAGAGCAGGTGTAACCAAATATATCAAAGGTCTRCCAGGACCTAATAGGCTACTGTTATTAAGCTTACCATCTTCGATAGCTTAGAGCGTGGGGGGAAGGGAGGGAACTACTGTGACTAGCATCAGATCCAGGTACCTCCATCTTCTTTCTTGAACGGTCAGCCAGACTGACTGGAGACAGCCTTTAGCTTAAATGTGGGATAAGGCTCAAATTTGTATCTCTGCATCTGTGCTAGCTGTTCTGGCGCCAACAGACACACACAGAGTGAAGCACAGTCCTGCTGAGGCAGAATTTCTTAACACACAAGAATTCAAGCTCCAAAATGGTGCCTAGTGTTTTAATCATCTTCCAGGGGAAATACTGTGAAGAACCTAAAAGAAGCTGTAACTTATAACATATTTCCAAAAAAACAGACAAATTGGAAATGTATTAGACAAGACTGTGTAAAGAGTGGAACTTGCTGCAGAAGCTGCATAGAAATGTGTGATTAGAGATCATCTGCGCCTCGTGCTGGAAGTTCATGTGATCTGGAATGGAGAGAGTCATGCTAAGTGCTAGTGAGGTGGCTCATAACTTCTGTGGTATAATGATAAATCTTGGAAGTAGAGGTTGCCAGCTACATGCCATTCTCTGATGCCTAAAAGAAATACAGTGTTCATTCTCTGTGCAGAAAAACACACTGTCTATCRTGGACAGCATATATTAAATATTACTGCAGTTTTCCAATTAGTGGCAGAATCCTGCTTCACACTATTTTGGTTGAAACATATCAGTGAATATGCTGCAGAAGAGGTAGTATTCACATGGACAAAGTTACTCGCTCAACAGACATCCTGTGTCTCGCTCCTTAAGCAATCGCCAGCAAAGAGGGTGCAGAGCTACAAAATACAATGTTCACCTCACCAAGGCTACACCACACGTTCTGAGTGGCATAGTCACACTGAAAGATTTTCTAGTGGGAGGCTCAGCTTTTGAAAGGACACCCCTAAAATTCTTCCACCGTTGCCAAAATGAAGCTATTAATTGCCAGCATAGTAGGTATGTGAGAGGGGACAAGTTGCATGAGTACATCCTACCTATGATGCAGAGACTGTGCTTACAAGTGACATTTCATTTACAGTGTTACACTTCCATAAAGCTACCACACTCAGCTCAAAAGTTGAGCGTGTACCCAATGACACTGAGATGCTAATGTTTGTCAAGGCTTCCACCAACAAGCCTCTGAATGTAATAATGAAAAATAGATATATGCAGGATAATGGTGGGAATTTTATATGGCCCAATTCAGACACATGCAGAGATTCCTGGTCTTGCTTGAGAGACAGGAAGCATACACCTGAATTAATTGGGCATTTTCCTACACTAATATGCCTTGCTGATGAACTTCAATAGAGCATTTATACAGTGCCACACAGGCGGCAAATACAGACATTTGGCCAAATGGAAGATAGTACTACGTTCTGCTGAAAACAGATGTGTGAGGTTACTCATGGAGGTTTTCCAAGAGTGATTCCTGGGATTGATCATATTTAATATGATCATTAATGACCATAGTGCATACAAACAAAATGGGAAATTCATTGATGACATAAAATAAGGTGCCATTGGCTACAGAGAGAAAGGCATGTATGGAATACAGGAGAACCTTATTGATCTGACTGAGAGAGATGTGATGAAATTCAATAGAGCATAATGCCAGGTCATGAGTTTACAGACTAAAAATACATATTTCTGCTCTTAACTGGAAGCTCATTGGTTGGGATACTGGTTCATGAGGATGTCAGAGTCACAAAGATCCCATGAACCCCTCTCCTCTCCTTCGAATGTGGCCTTAAAATGCATTAGCAGACAGGATCAGCAGCGACGGGGGGCATACAAATCTTCTCACACGAGGCCTCAAGAAAGCCCCCCTGGAGCTGTGTGTAAGAGGAACTGCACTTGTAGAAGATGCAGAAAAGGGCCGCTAGGAGAGTGAGGGAATGAAGAATTTTTTATGAAAATGTTAAAAGCTTGGCAACAAGGGGAAGGCCAGAGGGGATATGATTGCTTTCTCTTGGTATATCAGGAAGACTAAATGCAGTGGAAGGAAAATAGCAATTTAGGATTTGGCACTTAACAAAAAGAGTGCAGGTTGATCATATAAAAATGAATACACAAAAAATGGAGGAAAGTTTTTAATTAACAGAACTGTGAAATTTTCTAATCACCTAATTGAAATTAAAGAAGACATGATAAACTGATGTGAAGGAATTATTAAATGATTGCATGCAATGGCAAGGTTTGGACTAGATGATCCAGGAAATCCCCTTCGTCTATATCCAAACTTAGCTTTAAAAGTTGACAGGATATTTCTTTCCTTTCCCTCCCCTAAAAATAGCATAAATAGTATTATTGGAAGACACCAGATGGTGCTGTCACAGACAGTTTTATAAGCTCAGTACATCCAGACTTCCATTTTTACAGGTTATGGCCGAAATGCTGTGTAGCTGTGTCACATTAAGCGTATTTTATGATGTTCCTGCATATGCTATTAAAGTTTGTTTGCTGCTCAAATCTGTGACTGAACAGGTTCTTAGAAGCAGTACTACTGCTCAAAGGAAGCACTTTCATATGTAGATCTTAAAATTCCTCTTCAAATAGTATTTTTACCACTGGGTTGAATGAAAATTGCACTGAATCCTATGGATGCCAAGCACATGAAAAAGATGACAGCCCAGGATTTTGCTGTCTCATTTTCTTATTTCCTTCATTGGATCTTTCTTTAAATTAAGTGGAAGGATATTTGTTACCTGGACTGCGACTCAGACTACAGCATATGAAGACTTTGAACACAGAGTTAAAGGAAAAAGTATACATAGTTGTTACTTAAAAATTTGATAGAGCTCAGATGGGTTTTATTAATTTTGGGCTATTACCACTTCTCATCCACTTTGTGCTTTAGCTCTCTGTCCTCCTATAAGGCTAGTGTTTAAAAGTGAGTGTTCTGAATTCATCACTCAAATACTTCAGACATTGCATTTAGAGTTTAGATAATAGCCCTATCCTTTGTATTATGTCCTCTCACCTCATACATTTATAAACTGTTTACCACTACAATTAGAACGACAGAGAAATGGTCCGTGCTAGAGTGACAGAGAAATGGTCCATGCAGGGTAAGAACTGATGAATGATTTGTAAGTACTTTTAGCAAAAAAGTTGTTCAAGGAAGTTTGCTCAAGTTCTAGTTCTAATCTCTGATGTGGGCTTTTTTTTTTTTTCGTATAGAATTGAGCACAGCAGTTTGCAATAACACTGCTGTTTGTCTGACAGAGTTAAACTCAAATTGCTCAAATCCCTTTATTACATTGCCCCTTTATTTGGCATATGCCTTAGCCAATATCTTGTCTAAAAGCTTCTTTTTGTGAAGAGACTAAAAGTTTTGTTGTCATACAAGTCAATGTAATGGTTCATTAGAATGTCATCTTGGGAGAAGAAAAGGCTTTTCTGGAGTCAGCATGGGTTTGTTTGTTTTTGTTACAGATTGCAAAGACTAATTAGGATTCCTGTAAGAAGGAATGATCACCTATTCCAATTCCCTGCAACGCTAATGATGTTATTAACATTTAAATTGTTAATATTGTTTTTAAGATCAGATATCATTCCCAGATCTATGTTTTATGAGACATAAAGTAATTTTTGAACTTGTTAGCATTTCAAGAATTTACATAGGGTTTATATTCCATTATAGTTCTCAAACTTTACAAACTAATTTTTGATCTTCAAAGTAAGTTTGTAGAAATTCATTAGTTGACTCGTAAGCTACCCATGAACATAGGCAAAAGTTACTTCCACTATAAATCATTTTCCTCTTACTCTCCAAACTGTCAATAAAAACTAGCAAAATGTTTCAAGAGGCGGTAAGGCTGCTCCGCTCATGTTGTGGATGACAAAAAGTATATATAAATGTAAAACATGCATTTAGAGAAGAACTAAGGTTCCTTTCTCTAGGCATAGCATGGCCTTGTTCTGGTTTCTTTACCTTGAATTCTTCGGTCCTAAAAGGAGTGCTTGGTTTAGTAATTGAATGCAACTACCTGTTCTGACACATACAAGCTAACAAGAAGTTTTCTCCCCAAATGCCTGCTTACTTCCAAATAGCCCGGAGAGGTCTAAGAGAAATATTTTATTACATTTATCAAATATCAAGCCTTCCATAGTCCAGCTTTTAGAAAATCAGCCTTTAGGCTAGTTTTTGAAAGACAAGAGGCTGAAATGATTTGTCAGGAAGCCCTCAACCCTTTAGTCTGTTAGGAACTCCAAAGCTGTCAGAGAAAGCAGGCAGAGATGTTCTCTCCACCTTGAGGCAGGAGAAGCCTCACAGCCTCCTCTCCTCACCATGTGGGGGCAAGTTAGGGCTCTGTGCTGCAGGGGCAACAGGGAAGGGAAGGAAGGCTGTGAATGAGAAACATTACTTTACACTCTTAAGAGTGGTGGAAGATCATATGATTGGCGATATGTGCGTGTGCAATTTTTACAGAGATAGCTATACTTGTGAGTTTTCTGCCAATGTTCTGCTTTTTAAAAGATTATTAGTTTTTATTATTATTATCTTTTAGGATCAGGGGATTCATTCGGCACCTTTCATGTTGCTGAAAGGTCTTCTGGATGAGTGTCCTCTCTTTGAACAGGAATCACCTGTATCTTCCTTCTCTATTTTCAAGCAGAAGGAAAAGTGCAACACAATGAAAATGCTCCATTTCCTCTGTAAATATATTTAAAACTTGTAGGGCAATTATGTGGTACCCGGTAGCTAGCCAATCCCTCAGTACAAGGAAGCACTTGATAGACATCCTCAGAGTTAATCTGTGGCTGTGGGTCAGCCCCCTGAGGAACTGACTGCTCATATAAGTTACTTCAGGCTGCTCTTGTGTTTTTAGAGCTTTACCTGACCCCAGAGATTTGACCAATCTTCCCTCACAGTATTTTATATCAAGATGGGAGCTTCCAAGCAGTAGCCACAGCGCAACATTTCTCTGCCTTTCAGAACTGGAGGGGTACTGACTCCTGCAAAAAAGAAAACCAAACCAAAAGAAGAAAAACCATCATTTGTGTCCCATGCCTGTTGGCCACCTGAGAGTAGGGACAATGGGCAGGTGTCTGTCACTGAASGGGTTAGGAGCAGACCATGACAGTGCTTGCGTGTAGGCACTGCTTCATGCCTGATTGACTGTGTAGTAATGTGCACGTGTGGTGGTTTCTAAATTTGGTTTTCTTGCAGACCTTCTGATGTCCTGTGGACACTACACGTAGTCCTGGACAACAGGCCAGGTAACACCGCTAGAATGTTGTGCCCACTAACCATGGAGATACAGCAACCAGGGTAGGTGGAAAATAAACATATCACATACTTGGTGTGCTGCAATCCACAGGTAGTGGTAGCATTTCCACACTATTTAGGAAATCTGTGTTGCCTTCATGCATATCAGAGTGATTTGTGCAGAAAGAAAACGGCTTTCTTCTGGTGGTCTATTTTTTCTGATACTCAACCTAGTGATTTATTCATAGGACCTTGGAAATGGATGTATTTTAGCAGACATACAATCTCTGTGAATCAGCATCCCACCTTTGAATAGTCAAAACAAGGAAACACACTGGAAGGTACAAAAAGCCTTATGGTAAGCTGATGTGAGGTGATTTGTCCTCTCATCGTTGCCTCCATCTCGTATTATACTGCCTTCCAGAAATGACTGTCTTAAATCTTGAAGCACAAGATCTTTGCTTTGTGCTAGCATCAACCACCAGAAGGATGCACCCTGAAATACCTCACAGTCCAATCTCTGAGTTTTCCAATACTTCCAATACAGTTACAGTGACATCCCATGGTAATGAAGTCTGTATGTATGTTTCTAATCAAGCCTTTCTTCCCAAGGTTATTGAGAAGTTTGGATGTGCTCCTTCACGGATATATTGAGATTAGACATTTTTTATATTGACTTCCCAATCTTCAAGCTACAGATTTTACATTAATGTTGGCAACATAGAACAAAAGAAGAACGACATACCTTAGGTCTGTACACAGCCACTGAGGGCTACTTACACATCGCATTTCACAGCATACTACACTACCTAGCAGAGGCAGAAAGGAAGTCTAGCAATGATTTTGGTGCTATACAAAAGAGAGAGAGTTTCCTTCCTCAAACCCACTGATGGTTTAAACCACTTTTCAAGTCAGGCAAAAGATTTTTAACTTTCAGATCACGGTTGCACATAAACAATTTCAACTTAAATAACACAAGCTTTTCACATGATTAAAGGTAATTTTGTAACTCTAAGGGTACATTCTGAGCATGAAGTATCATTAAAAACACTAGCCAATATGAATGTAAGTTAGATTATTTATAAGAAAGTAATTTTAGAAATACATTTTTCACCAGCTGATGCAGAATGTTTATTCTCCATACTTCAGTCAGCATAAACAGTGAAAATATGGTACTTTCCTGTATACTAGCACAGTGCCAAAACTTTTGGGTTGCACACATTTAGACTGATAGGAACAGTTATCTAGAAGGCTTTAATTGCACAAAGCTTATTTGCTTTTTTTGTTTCACCTTTATGGATTTAAAAAAAAAAAATCCCATTTCAGCTTAAAACATTAACCTCAACATGAGTGAAATTCTAGCAAAGAGGCAAAACCATATTCTCTGAGAGTAAGCTCGTACTCCTCACTTAAATAAAAAACTTGTATAGGAATAGTTTGTGTTGCAGCCAATGTTGTGACTCTCCCGAATTTAATAAAAATTCTAACTCCTTTGTACGTGGGACAAACCTGAAGCTTTACCAGATGACCACAAGAGGTCATCATTGCTCCATGAGAACAGTTTCTCTGCAGTCTGGTAAGAAAAACATTGGTGTCTTTACTCAATATTTACACGAGTTAAAGAACTAAACATAAAACTGGCACAACTGAGATTGTTTTGTCTTCTTCATTTAAAAAAAAAAGAAGTTTCTGCAATAAATTCAAAACGATTTCTTAAAATATGTACCTTTATCTTTAATACATCTTTTCTCAATTTCCTTAAATTTCTTTCTTGAACCTTTCCAGACACTCATAGTTCACCTTTAACACAAGGATAAAGGAAGGAGATATTATTTGGGATATTTTTCTTGCTAGGAGAAACAGCTACTTATCAGTCCAAAAGAATGGATGGTAAAATCACAGTTCACGTCCTTCCTTAAGACATCTTTTGACCTTCTCCCTTGTCCCATTCTCAACTTTAAAAAACAGTTGAAATACTACAGAAATGCTTCTCTCTCTTCTTTGTTATCTGATATAAGACTGTCTCACTAGCGTAAGTAGGTAGAAAAGTTTGAAAACTCTTTTATACTCAGAGCCCTCCAGAGATTCTCTTATTATGATTACTTCTGAAGATTGCCAATTTCTTTTCACGTAATCTCTTGAAAATTACAAACTTTCTTAACCACACTTGCACCTAAAAATTCTTATCTAGGAATCCATCTCATGTCCTAACAGGAGCTTCGCCCATCTCATGTATTTACAGGAGCTTCCTTTTGTCTTGTCCTGGCAAATGCAATCTTGCCTTATATAGGCCAATTCAGAGTACTGTTAAAATAAGATCATCATCTTATCTTGGCCCTTTCCCCGCCTTTCTTTATATTCCTCCACTAGCTCTTCCTTCCTGGTCACACCAAATTTTTGCTACCAACTTCACCTCGAGGGGCATCGCAATCTCTCTTGGGTTTGCCACTGCTGCATCCTTACCACCTTGCCATCCCTCTGCCCATGCTGCCAGTCTCTGCTGCCCACTCAATTTCCAAAAAGCTCTGCCATACTTTCTTCCACCTGCTTCACACAGAAGAGCAAATCACTTTGTCTTCTTTCAAAAGCCTCCTTAAACCAATGTCAATTATTCAAATGGTAAAATATCAAACCCAATGTAGTCAGGCAACCGATTTGCTGCTATCACTGCCAATTCTCCTTACCTCATTCTTTCCCAGTCTTTCTCACAAGCTCATCTGTATCCAGCTGTAAGCTCTTTGAGGGGGCACCATCTGTATTTTTATGGTCCCTTATGCGATATCATCCCACTCCATTCTAAGGGCTTCTATGCAATGAAATCAAATAAGCACAGATAAGGGTTTAAGTTATGAGGGAAATGGCTTGCATAACTTATTTAATGTGGAGACATGGTCAGTCTGGGAATGGGTTTGAATGTCAGCAAATTCCACCTGCTTTCAAGCAACGCAGTGAACAGTTTAAAACAGAAGTATTATCTTGACTACAGACTGCCTTCATTTGGGACCCATATGACTCCAGAGCATGTTTCCAAATCCAGTCATGACAGACAGTATCAAATTCACTGAAATCAACAGCAAACTCCCATTGATTTTCAGCAGAGCTGGGATTTCATCCTCAGCTAGGTAGGCAGTTCAGAATCACATCAGCACAAAGAAATTGTTGTAGTGGCCATAGTCTCATCTGCTGATATCACCATGGAAACCTCATCACAGATCAAAGCTAATAATCCAGTAGCATTCAATTAGCACCAGTGTCAGGCTACTCTCATGAGCAGCTACGATTTATTGAAATACTAAAAGCTTGCAGGACAGATACTGCAAAAGGAAAGAAAACCAGTTCATTAATTTCATGGATATATTACAACATGCAAATGTTCTAGCTATAGAGTATATTTGTCATTGTGCTTTAAAATTATTTTTAAATAAAGAATTCCACATTTAATATTTATTTCATATTTTAATCCATGACTGTCCTCATCCCACTTTTTCTAACCAGCATTGCTGTTAACTAACATTAGAGAAACAGAGATTGAAACTGAAAAAGAATTATGTTGGGGAAATAAATATATGTTCAACTTGCAGTACAGACAAAATGTGTTATATATTCTGAATAATGGTATATGTATAAGAAAAGCACAGTATTGGGGCTTACATTTGAGAGCTGTAATACACTGACTAGCTCTATGAAATAGATGACTTCCTCCTCATGTAGAGAGTTGGTTATTTTTTTACACTGTATGAATCATAGTCTAATGTTCGACTACTCTGAATACTCTAACTAGATTACTAGACCTGACAAAATACATTTTTATGTTACATCAAGAGGAATGCGATAAAAAATATACCATCTAAAATTTTCTAACTTATTATGGCTACTTCCTGTAGTGTAACAAAAACAACTCCAGTTGTTTTACATCTCTATTGTATTTCCCATTATAATTGCAACATACTTTATGCAGGCAAAGTTCTCTTAATTCTTATACCAAATATTAGCTTTAACGTAAAATTTCGTATCTTCCACCTTCCATCAAATGAACATTGTCTGCTAAATCATATTATGCATATGCACAGATATTCTGTTAATTAATGCCCAAGCGTTACAAAAGTATGCTAGCTTTCATTACTCTGCTAAATCAATTATTTTACAGCCAGACAGATGAATCCAGCAGCTCTGCAATCAGTAGTGAATCCAGGCCCTTTTAGGTAGTTCAAAGTTCAATATCCCCCACACATTTCATTAAATGAGGAAAAATTGATGACAGAGTTTTCATTCCTTTTTATTCACAAATCCTATACAAAACCTTGATTCCTTCTGTGTTCAAGGGAACCCCCTCCCCCCAAATTTCCTTGCTCATGGCTTCAATGCAGCATTTGACCCCAAACATCTCCTACCCAAAGTAACTGCCTTTCTTGTAGCTGTATCTAGTAATCCTTTGTCGCATCTTCTCTCAGCTTATCTGTTCTGCCTGCTGATTCCCTGCAGATGGCTAGATAAGGAGCCAAAAAGTGAGCTGGGTTTATCTCTTAAAGCCACATAAGCTTTCCCTGCATTATCAAGTTTTACAGGCATAACTACACCAGGGATGGTGGCAAAGAATCCCAAGTGACAAGGGAAAGGGGTGCTATAGAGACTACACCATACCCTGGTTTAGCTAGTGCCACTTTAAGAAACTGTGTTTCTTCTTCTCCTGCCTTACATTATGCCTCTGTTACAGGACTTGGCCAGTGCAGACATGCTGCATGTGGCCATGCTGTACTCTAGCTTGCTACCACGTACCATGGTTTTAGGCTGTTGCCTCTGCTTTGAGTGATGCACCTGCTACATCAGCTACGTGTTACTCAGAAATATGACTTTATGAAGCCATTGCAAAGGGAGGGGTTGGAAGTCCCAGCTGTTAGTGCCAAAGATTTAATCCAATGTGTTTCAAAACAAAGGGAAAAGAAGTCTCCTGTTTTCTTCCTTTCTGTGCAATGACCTTCCACAGCTGAGATCTTTGCATATTCCCCAGCTCAAGATGACAGGGGACTGCATATCTTGCCCTTTTCTCTCACACAGCTTATGGAAGCACGCAAACAGCTAGCATATTCTGGGGACTTCCTTCTCTCTCCCTCTCTTCCACAGTTTTACTTTGCTCAGTTTTGTTGAATGAGTTACTATTTCAAAGCAACAAAATATTAATATGAGATATTTAGCAATTTGAATTTCTTGTGTAAGAAGAATTGCAATTTTACTTTCCCTCCAGCTTGTAGGAATCAGCTACGAAACCAGCATGAAAGGCACGAAAAGCTGCAACAGGAAAGGCAAACACAGCTAGGAGCTGAAAACGCAGAAAAAGGATTAGGCGTGCAGACCAACAAGTGACCACTTGTTAGGGCTGAGGGCTGGAGCAAGGTTATATCGCCAAGGACCCACGGCCAGAAACAGAAACTGAGGTAACAGCCAAGTCCCACGAGCTCAGGACAGAAACCAGGATGTGAGCCAACAGACACGGCACAGTCACCACAAGCTCCAGCTGCTGCCCAGCCAGGAGACCTCTATCGCCTGCCCTGTATGAGCAGAACCCCCCAGCTGCCAGTCACAGCAGGGGCACCCCTGGGATTACCCAGGGCTGGCCAAGAGGTTTTGCTCATCAGTCAACTGCCAACAAGCCTCAGCTAGGGAAAACCTCACAGCCCTGTCAGTCAGTGATTCGGTAGGCAGCAAGGATGTTATCTTTCAGTCAATAACGAACAAAAGCTTTTGCGGGCTGCTAATGTGTAGTAGGCTATGGGAGGTGCCATCTTCTATCAGACGATGAAAGTGGAAGGTCTGTTTCTGTAAAATTCTCCAAAGGAAAGGCAATAAGAATTGTGTGGCAACACATTTCCAAGCTGGATAATTATATTTCATGTTTATCTGCATTTATCTCTGTGTCCTTCTTTTCCAAGGATGTCTGTAGTATTCCCACACCCTATTTATTAGCTGCAACTGCTCCACAAGAGATGTAGCTGCACAACAGAGATAGGGCAGCAAACTCTCTGCAGATAATATTTGACTAGCTTTCAATAACTGCTTTTATTTTAGCATCTCGGTTCCAGCTTTGTTCTTAGATGGGCTATGTCACACAGAGTTCTCTGTAAACCTCTAATGTACATTGCTACATAGATAAAGTATCAGCGATAAGAAAATCACTCCAAACTTTACATCAGCTTCACCTCAGATGCAAACAATGCCATCTGCCAGCTACCCAAACAGTTGGATCAGCACCAGCCTGAAGAGCAACTGTTGAAGTTGAATCCGAGGAAGTCTGATGTAATGGCAGATCGGGTTACTGAGAGGAAAGAACGTATCATTTCTTTAGCTTGCTTTCAGGACGCCCTCCCAGTGCTCTTCAGGAGATKCACGGCACAGATATTCACTGAGACTCCTTACGCTTGTGCCTACCCAATTATGAAATGAAAAAAATGACACCATTCTCTAAAAAGTACTGCTTCAAAACCTGCATCTTGCCTTCTCGGGGTCAAACTCGGACTCACTCACCAACTTTGTGACACCCGTGGTGAAAAAACCAGCCTTTTAGAAAAGCTCTGGTAAGTTCATAGCAGAGGTCCCTTTACTGAGAGCTCAGCCTGCTGCAAGCGTACCGCAGAAGTACCTGGTTCCCCCGGGAGCAGAGGGTGGCTTCAGAGCTTCCCATTGTGAAAGCGCTCCGTGGGAAAGGGCTGCGGCAGAGAGGACCCAGCAGGCCCCGCTGGGGGACAGCCTGGCTGGCTGCAGTGCTCAGGCCTGTGTACAGCCTGCAAGTGCCGCAGCTGTGCTGGGCGCTCTGGCTCTCACCCTGCCACAGCACCTAACCGGCTCTGCTGATTCTGCAGATATCATGATAACTTGTGTACAAAGACCACTGTGTAAACCTTTCAGCCATTCATTTCTTCCTAACGTGACCTCTGTGGATAGCCTTCCGGTGACTTAATTCTTTGTATTGTATTCATTCCTGGAATGTCTTTATATTCACCTACAGAGCGGCTTACTCACCTCATGTAACTTCATTTGTGCCACACCATGGGGGGTGGGAGTGATGGCATCCGAGAGATTAGGATGAGATGACAGACCTGCAAGTGGGGGAGGCTGTGACACAAACGTGCCCCTGGGTCCCGGCACGAGGCGGAGGTAAGGCAAGGCCAGGATGAGAGCGGGGGCAGTGGGACGCAGGGGCAGACTGGGCGAGTGTCTCGCTGAAAGCGCCAGACTCGGTAGGCCTGTGTGAAAACACAACTAGGTAAAGCGTAATGTTAACATATGCTCACCGAGTGAGCTCTGAAATTCTCTCCCTTGCATTCTCCCAGTACCTTCAGCACGTACTTGCAGGCTGTCACTCACATTTCACACGTACTCTTCTCATTGCCAAGTACCTCCAATTCCCAACCCACCAACGGATGAACGTTACGGACAATGCCCGATACCGTGCAAAGCTAGACAGATCCACCAGTGACTGTGGAGACACTTGTTGAGCTTGAGAGCATCCCACAATGGGGGATATATGCACAGGACTCTGAACACATCACTTCCACCTTTCACACAAGTGATCCCATTTTGGTTTTACATTTTTAAGGATCTTAATTAGGGGTCTTTCTTTGATCTTCCTGGGAACTTTAAAAGACCTGGGAGAAACTGCTGGGATGCTGAATTTACTTTAGTCCCTGAAACCTCATGAATAAATTCAGCAAGCTATGTTTTTTGACAATCCAGTTATTTGATAGTCTTGATTAAACCTTTTTAGAATGACTGGAGGCTCTGGATGTTATTTATTCATATTCGAGCACAGAAACAGTCACTCATGCATAGAAATCCTCAGTGACTCACGAAATGACATGCTTATTTATGCATAGCAATCCTCAGTAACTCACACAGTGACACACTCCTGCCCAGACATACTTGGTAACATGCACAGTGACAGACTGGCCCAGAGCACTTATTTTAGAAATCCTCACAGGCTCCCACAAGGGCCTCCTCTCCCTTGAAGCTGAAAACAAAACTCCCCAGCGACTCCAGCCCACACTGCCAAACACGCTCATCCACCTCCTTCTCCGAGTTGAGCCTTTTCTCACCACTGTGGCATTTCCCTGCTGAGGGTTCCCCTAAGGTCACTAATGCATTTATGAAAGGAAATCTTACATTTTCACTACCTTCACATTTTAATATCTTAATGCCAAAGAGCTGCTGTTCTGCTTTTCGGGTTTTATTTTGTTTTGTTTTATATGGAAATTTTACATTAAACAAACATTACATGACAGTCAAGGGGATGAGATGGCTCAGGGGATCGGTAATGGGCTGTGAAGCCTTTCTTTTCTAGGCCAGTGCTCCAATTCATTCTAGGCTGTTTTAGCTGGATTTAACATTGGAAAAAAGTGTGCTCGTTTAAAAGGTCCGAGATCTCTGAAATGGATTAGATTTAAAATGAACTGACCAGTGACAAAAATACCACTATGCAAATAAACTCCACCAAGCAGCCACTTGAAAAAAACAAATGGAAGTAACATTTTACTTCAGCTGGGTAATGATATAAATGGAAATGCTCTGGAAACATACTAGCTACCAGGGGCATCCCATCCATCTTCCAGCCCAAATCTGTTATACAACTAGCTTTTGTAGGATGCCTGGAAGGTCTTCAAGCTCAGAGTGGGTCAAACCAAGAGAAGCTGTCAATGACCAAAAGTTACTGCTATCTAACTTCACTCATCATCATGCAAATAGCAAATTCATAGCCTCAAGGCCCTATTCCTTGTAGAAAAATCTTTAACTTCATATAAAACACATAGCCACATCCTAGCTGCAGATGGCATCAGACTGTCCAGTGACATGACAGCAGCGAGAAATATAATAAAACAAACAACTCCTCAAACACCTTGATGATACTTCCAGTGACCTATCAGACATGCACTCAATGTGGAGACTGCACATCTACAATGAGTTAGAGAGAACTCCATCTTGTCAAAAAGAACTATAACCTAGTAAAAATTAGAAAGAAAACAGATGCCAGTCCAGGATGCTGTTTTCAGAAACTGCTTGCTTTTTTCTTGTCCTTCTTTTGGAGTTTTACCTTAGGTACATCAGTGTTGCAGTTTTCCATCAGTGTTTTAAATAATACATAAATACAATAAAATAATTGAAACAAACTCTTCAATTCCCCCTTATACTCCATCAAAAAGGCTTTTTGCTCTGCTATTTAACACCACCACACTTGGAACACTTATAAAATGAAAATGTATTTCACAGTACATCACCCATTGATAAGCTCTAGCTCAGAGTAGGACTACATATTCGCTACTCCACAATAAATATAAATAAGGAGTTTAGCGAACGTTGTGAGCACATGACTATAGTGACACTGCAATAACTCTAAATGTACAGGTACTTGAGAAGCAATAGAACTGTTATTACAACTTTGTACTATAAATGAAATCTAACAAATAAAATACAAATGAGAATGAACAGAAACTATTGTCAGAATATCAACTAACAGCAGTGAAACATAACCAAATGGGTTTTCTAAATCAATCAGAATACTGAGGACTGACGTCCATGCCTAGAAATGCTTCCAAGTCTTGTTATTCATAGTGCCATAAGCATATGATTTGACACTCGATTACCTGCATTCAAACATCTTATTTATAATAGAGGTATTGCATCATCTACAATATGAAGTTCAGTATGTGATGAATTGCTGCATGATGCTATTATAAACACTGAGTGTAATTCTGTTCTTTATCTACAATGCTTTTCAAAAACATGGTGAGGGCAAATAAGATGGGGGCTTGTTAAGTTTGTAAAAGAAATGATAAGAGAGCGCTCCCTGCAATATCAGGGAAGTGAACTGTTGATGCAAAGATTCTCTTTCAGTCCTCTGAACCAACAGCTAAACCACCCATGTTGTATGCCATAAAGCAAACTTCAGCTTTCATTAGCTGAATAAATTCAGTATTTAATTCAGCCAGCGCTCAGTACCACTGATATTAGTCTCATCTAAACGGAGCTATAATTAGACAGGAAAACCATTCAGTTCATATTTGCATAAGAGTTCTACAACCGAATTCTACTGAACAAGGAAAAGCCATAATTAAAGGAGAAAAATTGCTATCTAGATAAGAAGCGACACAAAAGAGGAACATGTCACACAGCTCGATAACTGAGGAAAAACATGGAACAGCTGAAATGCTGAATTTGTTAGCACAGATACTTCAGAAAAAGATGGCAAACAAATACTCTGCCTCATCTAGGCCATAATCCAACTGCCTTTGAAGTCAACAGGATCCTCCTATTCAGGATCTTTGCAGGGAGAGTTGTTAAGTCTGGGAAAAGGTTGCCTGGAGCACTTGTGCAATCTCCATCCTTGGCAACATTTAAGATTCAGCTAGATAAGGCCCCGGCCAACCTTATTTGATGTGGAAATTTTCAGCAGGAGACTTGGCTAGGTGACCTCCAGAGGTCCCTTCCAATCTAATTCATTGTGTTATTTTAATAATATCCATTCTAAATTACAAAAGAGTTTCTTGTCGTCAATGTATGAGGCTCCAGCACAGCTTTTCCATTGCTTAACCACTCTCACTGCGAACAATCTTTTTCCGTATACCAGTCATAATTCCCCTTGCTGCAGCTTGTGACTTGCCTCTCATGCTTTCACCGTGTACCCTTGAGAACAGTCTGCCTCTGTCTTCTCTATAAATTCCCTTTAGGTCCTTGAAGACAGCAATTAGATCTTTTCAGCCTTCCCTTCTCCAGATTAAACAACCTCAGCTCTCTTCATACATCACACAACTACATCCCCTGAACATTGACACTCTCCCACTGTTGTTATCTCTCTCGCACCATGTGGCCCCAGGCTGTAAAATTTCATACCCATTTGCTCTTGTGCCAGAATGGGCTTTTTGCTCACACCCCTTGCTTGGCCCACTGATGGAAACCCCCCTACCCCATTTTGACCTTTCATTTTGCCAGATACAGCACATCTTTTTAGCCTCCTCCTATGTGACTGGCTTCTTAGTTTCCTGATCACCTTGGCAAAATTTCCTTCCAACTGGCTGTATGAATTCTTTGAACAAGGATAAATGGGTATTAACTGGGCCATGCTTACAAGGGGACTTGGGGGAAGTCTACAGGAACTTCAGCCCCTCCTTCTCCTTCCTCTCTGCTTTAGCATCCTCCAGTGTAACACATCTCTTAACTCACGTGGTACRGCTGCAGCTGTGCAACCCCTGTTTTAGATCAGGGCTGAACTCAGGTAACTGTACCAAGTATTCTAGATAATGTCTTGTGAGACCTTTTTGATACCACTATCTCTTCCCTAGCCCTGTTGGAAACACCACCTTCAGTATACCCTAGAACCTTACTTTCTTTGGCACGGACAGCTGGTAGGCACCCTGGACAGGTTTCATGGCACCTAGCTTTAGCTGTCTGAAAAAAGGGATCATCCTGTCCTGAGAGAGATGATTGACCTCCTTCAGGTGCCCATCTCTCTCTGTTGATTAGAGGGAGAGGCTGGACAACAAGCTCAGACCCACGAGCTCATCATTACACAACTGAAGTTAGGTGAATTAATCTCATGACCTGTGACCAATTAAAACATTCACATTTTTCATTCTCTTCTGTCACTTCCACCTGACAAACCTCCAGCACTGCAAGAGAAATTCTTGTTATCAGTCATCCGCTGTCTGACCTTGATTTTTTTTTTTTTTTTTTTTTTTACTTTTTCCATCTGTCACACAGGTGCTCCTGTTTATCTCTATCAGGTATCTCCGTCGTTGTCTTCACACACAAAGCCTCCCAGTGTCACATATGCAGCAAATTTATCACCATGTTCCAGCCTTTTGATAGGGTCAGAGGGAAGAGAAACAAGGTAATTTACGACATTACAATCTCATCATAGAAAAACAATACTAATAACTTGCTACCAGCCAACAAGTTATTTTTCCATCACAAATAATTATTGCTTACCCCTTGTGTTAGAAAATGAGTAACTGATTAGTCTTGCACTATCCCCTCACCTCAGCAATCTTAATTAACATATGATAATTAACATATGCTAATTAACATATGATACCACATTAAATGCATTACAGAAATCCCAGCATTAGCTTTACTGCATGTCTTTCATCTTAAAAAAAAAAACAAAACAAAAAAGCCCCAACAAACTACCATGATAAAATGCTGTTCAGTTCTTTGTTGAAGTCATGGAAGAAATGTGAAAATATACAACTTGAATATCATGTGAAAGATTAATAGATTTTAATAAAGAAGTTGACAACTGAGTGGGCTCCCTGAATCAGGACTTTAATCACTTAACAGCAAATTCTCTCTTTTTCTTTTATCCTTTTTTTTTTTCTTTTCCCTTTTGATACATTTAATAAACATTGACCAGACAAAATAACCATTTAGAAATTTCTTGGGGAATAATTTTCCAGGGCTAAGATTAATGATTGTAAGCATCAGTTATAATAGCAGGGGGAAAAGAAAACACACACACAAAAAACCTTTCCAACACCTAATTCAAGAAGGCCTATTTTAAAATGTTATATTTAAACATGCCAATTCAGTAGACTTCAGTAAAGATTTTTGCCTCAAGTTCTTTTCTTTGTTTCCCTTTTCTTTGTTTCCCTTTTCTTTATGTAGTTAAATCAGCAAGGATAAATGTCTACAGACAAAATTATCTTACATCAAACAAACATTGACATGACTTTTAAGGTCAGTTGCTGCAAGGCTAGGATTTAAAAACAAATAAAATTTGATGTATGCCATTTCAGAGGTCAGTTAGAAAGGTATACGCTGCACCCATTTTACAATGCAACCCCCAGGGAGGCAAACATATTGAACGCTGCGAGGAGACATTGCAATAATGAAGATAATTATGGTAATAGGTAGGTAGGTAATAGGGGCTTAATTAGATCAGAACAAGCATGTTATTTAGAGAAAAAGAAATCGGAGTGTATTAAATTAAAAGTAAATTACAACAACTCAGGTCAGTATTTATTTCAAGTTGATAGTTAACACGCTTTATTGTATCTTTAAAGGGACTGAGATATTACAGCAAAAGGYAGTAAAAATGTTTCACTGTCATCCAGCACAGTCCAGTGTCACTGCATACAAAGGTCCTATCTCTCCCAAAATATTGCCATTCTGATAGAGGCTGTGCACACACTTAATTTCCTGATTTTCCTTTCTGATCTCAATAATTTTCAATAGTAGAAGTGAGATTGCATGAATCCTTTGTTATTACTTGAGTAGCTTAAGGAATAAATAAGTGTCCATCTCTGAAACGTGCCCTCACTGGAAAGGAAGAATTTCTATGAGATGAGCAGATGAAAGAGGGAGCAGGGCAATTCTGAAGATGGTTAGTGTCCACATGAACTGGTACACTGCGCTGCAATGGTACTGCTCAGCTTTGTCACTGGAAAAAGCAACCCCCACCTTCCCTCAGACAACTGTTCCCAACACTTCTTTTCACTGAATTATTCCCATTTAAAATGTTTGCGAATTTACTGCCTTAAAAATGTGTATCTGACCAGCAGTCAGTATGTAATCCATAGTGCTACTGCTCTGCCCTGCCACATGACTCCAAAACATGAATGAAAAAGGGAGTGAGGTGGAAAGAGATTGCCCAAAATTTCATTGTTCTGCAACCTGGACAGCAATTTATTTTGGAAGGATTCTGATTTATTAGCATCCTGTGACCCTTTGCATAGGTGAAACTAACTTTATGAGACGCATGGAGGTGTAGCAGAGTAAAACAGGAGTGAAAAACAATGCATGCTGCAGGGTATACCTTTAACGTGTAAATACCAACCAAGACAGCTGTGCTGTCATTGCATCATTTAGTTTACAAGAGTGACTTTCACTGCCAGTTCTCTCTAGTGTACAGCTTTTATGCTGCAGGTAGCACATCTTAGGATTAAGACAGTCACCAATATTTGTGCTGTCATGCAAGCTCTTGACTAGACAAATACCTTTGTCAAGCAATGTAGGGAGGCCCTCACAGAGTCTTGTCCTGTTTTCTCAGCTAGACAGACAGTGGCCATTTAAGGAAAAACATGACAGTTCCAATTCTCTGTAAGGTAATATGGAATGATGATAGTTCAGAGACACACAGACTGTCCTTCCATGGCTTCTCTTACAAAGGTCACTGCAAACACCTTTAAAAATGAGGGTGACTCTCACTACTTTCTGCATATATCTTTGAAACAACAATACTCCGCAATAGTTCCCCGGAGAGTAGTCCAGTATTGCTAACGGAAATTCTGTAAGCTCTAAATTGGCTATTCTTATCTAATTTTTTTATTCACTTGTATTACAGCCCTAGGCCACTTTACCAGTTCTGGGAATAAGATATTTTACTGTTCATGAGTGAAGTGACTAACTCCTGCCATCTAGAGGGTAGTTTCTGGAACATAATCGAGGCAGATACAGTTTCACAGGATAAAATAAAACAACTGCTTAAAAGCCATTTAAGTGAGACTAAGACAAAAATCTTAGTGTCCGCTGTCTCCTTGGGGTTTTTCTAGATTTCTCCCTCTTTTTCACTCTTGTTTGTTTATGTAAAAATGCCCATTCAAAATGAGAGGACAATCATCAAGTCTGTGGATGTATATGAGTTCTTTCTTCAACAGCTCCATTCATTCATGAAAGTAGATTAGCTGACTAGTATAATTATTCTAAAATAGATTAAAACTTTCTGTTTGTATTTTTTTCCAATGCTCTATCATTTATTCTCATTGTGTTCTTGCATTCATGGCTGCCTAAAACAGACTAGAATGGTCACAACCATTCACACAATAAAAGAATATTAATGATTGATCGCACTCATTAAGAAAAGTGAGAATGACATAAAAAAGCTCTAAGGTCTCACAAAAGATCATATATTCTACTTAGGTTGTTAGTTAAATAGTATGTAGCCATGGCTACTGACAATAGTTAAACATGACTTCTCCACACACTTTCTTACAAAGGAGAGATGTCCAGTTAAGTGATCATCATGAATTTTTGTCTTAAACAACAATGCTGTTTTCTGTGTGTCCCACTAACCTGGTGTGAAGATTACATCCTGAAGGAAAAGCATGACAAGCAAACAATTTGTTGTAGGAGATACAACCCTGGCCTCACAAAAGTTAAAAGAGTCTTCCTGGAAAGGCAATGGTGGCCAGTGAATACCTGCCTCTCTCATTAAGCCAAAATCACATTCCATAACTAGCAGCCAACTTTCAGGAAGAAGTGCATGACCAAGTACAATGTGAAGCAATATAACCGCCCCAGCTGAATGAATGCATGATCAAAGCACACAAGAAATAAAACAGTGCCCTAGGACTTATTTATATGAAATATGTATCAAACCCTCCTTAGGCAAAAGACTATGAAATACACTGGAATGTAACTGCTCCATGATCCTTGCACTCATCTTCATTTAAATACCTATACGATACATCATCTAACGATTTTCACAAAGCGTTTTCTAGGTAATATGCACAAGAGCATTAAATATGCTTGTAGGAAGAACTTTTGATATTAAAATGAACCAAAGACATCCTTACGTTGCTACTTGTGTTGTATGCCATTTATGAGGAGTTAAGCAAGGGCTCATCGTACATACAAAGAAAAGGGAGCAGCAAGTCCATACACCTGTCTTCACCACATACTTCCTACCCCTTCACACCTCCTGTAGTATCTTTCATGCGTGCCAACCAAACCAAGCTCCAGAGCTCACAGCTCCTGCAGAACTCAAGCAAGCACCACTAGGTTACAGACCTCTAGGTGGCCGAGTTGGGAAATGAGCAGAAATTGCTGAGAAACAGGCTGAACTCTCCTTCTGAAAGGCAAGTTGAACTGTGACAAAGTATGACTTGCATAACCTCAGGCGAGACAGAGCTGTGTACAGGTTTTTTTAAGCTACACTGCATTCCTACCATTAAGATTAAACAATACTTTATTTTGAAAACAGGTGGAGCCACTGACGAAAGATTTCAGACATAACTTTTCAGGTGCCAACCCTAATCAATTACGATCACAATTAACTGTTGCAATTACTATGCCCTAACATTTGGTCTCTGTCAAGTGAAAGTTGCAGGGCGATTGCCATGAAAGCAAACAAAATTTGAGGATGGAACAACCACTGAACAGTAACATCCATGTAAACAGCTTAAAAAACTTTTGCAATGATTTCCCAACCACAGTGAAACCGACAGCGTATTTTAAGTGAGGAGAAAGATTACRTCAATTAACGTAAATAAATAAACCCCCAAAATAACACCAAAAGAGGTTTTTTTTTCCTAATTCTCTTCAGGACACAGACACTCATGTGGAGATAACAGTTTTGGCTTTTTTTTTTTTTATCCAAGAAGATGCAAGTGCATGCAAATGCAGTTTGCATTATAACACCAAGTGCTTAGTAGTACATAAGGTGCAAGTGCTAACTACTCCTGCTCAAGAATGCTGTCTTTGGTATCCGTATATTTACCATTTGTTATGATGTCTCCTTCCAAAACTCTAGCAACACCCTTCCCTGCAGTGTGGAAATCGTGCCCTTTCTTGGTTCCCAGCCATTCGATGTCCAACCCGCGGACATTCTGTGAGGAGAAAGCCCAGACTTGCTGCTTTGGCACTTGTTTCTCTCCCTAGCTCTCGTCAGACTGAGCCCCAGGCCTTCCCGGCTTCCCGAGTCCCCATCTCTGCTTACTTCCCGGGTTGCCCCTTCAGCCTCCCCTACCCAGCACACCGGGCCGTGCCTCCCCTCGCCCCCCGGCTCCCACCGCCGGGCCGTGACGGGAAGAACGGGAGAGGGCGGCTGCCCGCCGGGGACAGGGGCCTGAGGGAGCCGGCCCGCCCCACGGCCCTAGTGGCCGCCCTCGGAACCTTCCCGCTTCGCCGCGCGGGGCCGGGCGGGCAGCGCACCGCGCCGCTTCCGGCTTCCGCACGGCCGCTGGAGCCAGGTGGGCGCGGGGGTCGGCCGCGCCTGCGGGCGGGCGGGTCCGGGGGCGCTGAGGGGGTGGTGGCGGTCCCGACTCCCTGCGGCTTCCCCGTTTGAGCAAGCGAAGCGGTCGCTGGCTTCCCCAGAGATAAGTGCCGAGAAATACGGAGCACGGCGATCCAGGTTGGAAACGTGTTGCGACACGGTTTGGGGGCCTAGGTAAAAATACTAAAAATAAGGTAAAATACTGAAAGCTGGAAAACCACAATGTGTGCGTGTACGTGTGTTTTTCGAAAAGCTAGCCTACTGTTGGCGTTTCACGTAACAGCCTTAAATCAGGTCGTGAGGGCGCATCGGCTTCACGCTCGGCAGCCGTTACCGGCGGGCCGGCAGCCGTTACCGGCGGGGTCAGCCCCTACCGGCGGGCCGGCAGCCGTTACCGGCGCGGACGAGGTGCGTTTCCAGAGGTCAGAGATGTGCCTGAGGAAACCTCTGCACATCTGGGCCCTAATCAGCGCAGCAGCCCTCAGACGCTGCGGTCGCAGAGTAGTTAAAAGATGGAGCAAGTCATTGAAATCACAGTGCCGTGAAAATGATTTCGTTATTAGAAGGAGTCGTGGACTGGAACGACATAAGTATGAAATACTGCTAATACAGATTTTTTAAAATATTGTAATCTTGTATCATGCTTGCAAAATGGTAAAACAGATTTTGTTGAATTTTGAATGGAATCAGATGTGACCCAGCAAATTTACCGTGATTCCTCTTTTGATGAATATGCATAAGGTAGAGGCTATTTGATGGTCAAGTACAAGAAGTCGTGACATATGGAAAGCCTCTTTTGGGTGTTAGTATTTGCATGGCGTGACGAGAGTAACCCGACAGTTCCCCTGCCCCCCCAAACGAATAGCTTGTTACAGCTCTTCGTTATATTTGTGACAGCAGGGTGGTTAGCGTATCACGTAAGACAAGATAATATGACGCAAGGGAATGTCATGCTCAGCACAGAAGATCCAGAAATCTGCTGGTGCAATCTGCTTTCCTGTCTGCTGTGAACTCAGTGTGTCTCTTCGGGACCTCATCAAGGACAATCTTCAAGAGGGGGAAAAAATGGCATAGGCATGCTAAGACCTCAACAGAATTYAGATGCTAGACATTGTTTATGTATTTTACATAGTACAACCGTCAGGTAAAATGCACAAGCAGTCTTTGGAGCTGTGGTGGGAACTCTGCTGTCCTTGCCTGCGTTTACCTGAGCAAATAATGCAGCACGTGAGGAACAGTAGGTAAAACTTAGAGAACGAAACACACAGTGATGGGGACCCAGTATGCACACAACACATTTTAGGACTTTTGCTTTGAATTACTGCTCACCTCATACACAGCCTCCCGATATCTGAACTCTGTGCTTTCTGTGCCACAGCATCAGCCATTAAGTTGGAGAGTCACCCTCGTGCCTGCTATTGCTCTGACCCAGTCAACCTGGAGCATTTTGCTCCTGAGTAGAAAACTTCAAATGCAGAAAAATCCATTGTGCGGGACTGCTCCCAGTTCGGGAGCTCGGACGCTCTGTGGGGCAGCAGGGTCATACCTTCTGGGGCTGAGGAGGGAACCAAGCATGGACCTACTCTGTCCTGGGCAATTTCTCTTACAACAGCATGATAGATGAAAAGAAAGGTGCTAGCATGGCTGTAAGTCTCTGCCTTCAGCAAAAAGAACTTTTGCTCTGTTTAAGCAAAAGGTTCACATGATGTTTCCAGTAGATCTTAAGCGAGTAGCTCACTGTAGGCATTTCCTTGATGATTGGACCTGTTGTTTTAGGTCCCCTAGAGGCACTTTTCTCTCCCATGCACCCTGCAGGGGAGCTGGACTGCAGACAGATTCCCCTGAGTCTTTCCTGTCTGAGCATTCGGTAACGGTGTTGTGTCGCCTAAATACATTTTTGGGTCATCCATCAGCCTCAGATTACAGAAGCATTGSCAAAAGTGGAGGTAGAACATACTCCAGAGGCCTTTTAAATACTGATTAGTGCTTTTAAAAGGTGCGATACCCGGATGTGAAAGGAGTTGCAGCTAAACAAAGTCTTTACTATCATAATTTCTGGCATCATAACACTATTAAGCTCTAGTCAGAAAATTAAAAGATGGTAAATTCCCTAAAAATTTAGAACTCGGGGCAAAGACAGCAAACTTCTTCAGTGGAAGCTCAGAGGGAGAGAGTGATAGAATATTGATCTATAGGATGTTGTTATTTATTGGATGGTGGTTGAAAGCCTGGATTGACTTGATAGCTTTGTTAAAAGGACCTGACATTGCAGTTGTGTTGTTACTTAGTTTAGTGCGACTTTCCAAAAACTACCATCTTAAAGATTTCTTATAATCTGTGTCCTCAGTAGTCACTGAGTGTTGTTCATGAAAACAGTTTGTCATTTTGGTGCTTTCGATTATGAGGTAATGTGAAGAAGTCAAGGTATAAACACTAACCATTAGATTCTGTTGTTAAATCAGCATTCAAGCAGTTTGAAAATTAGCGTGCAACCTCATATTGGACTCCCAGTGTCAGAAATGTCACGCTCTGGAATGATGGCAGTTGCCAGCAGGCAGCTCAGCAATACGATTTTGACTACAAAATGTGACACTAATACAATTTAAACACAGTGCAAAATGCTACAGGGTGAGCAAACTGATTTATGTGTGCTATTAAAACCAAATTTTAGTATTTGGTCAGGACAATATATTTCTTTGTTCAGGAAAGTTAGGATTGTTGGGTTTATTTTATAAGACCTTTTGAACGAAGATACTAATTTTTCTTCCAAGTTTAAGCCGCTACAATTCACTCCCTGTTGATGCTGCAGCTCTCCTTACAGATGCCAGTGTGCATGTCTACATGTCTGCTTGGAGTTTGGGATGAGGCTGGGGAGAGCAGGTACCTCCCATTTCCTCAGGCCAGTGGCCCCTGGTAGCCACCCAGAGACCTACTGGAATCAGCAGAACGTTGCCTGGGCAGAGCTGTCCCATCATGTGGGCCGATTTCTACCACGCCCCAAGTCTGTAGTGGTTTTCTTCAAATTCCGTAAGTGGAGATTGAGTTTTTAAGATGACACTTGAGTCTCAGTTGTCAATTGTTTGAAAGTATATTTCTGCAGTTTGGGAAATCAGAGGCAGAGCAAGGAGCACCACTGTAACTAAAAGAACTGTGGGTTAGTTGTACAATGCAATATACGTTGGGGCAACTTGCTAGAGAGGCCAGGTTTTCAAAACAGAAGCACTGTAGCGAGGTACCAAAGTAAGAGCTAAACACTTCCAAACGTTCAGCCATCTTGTCATCTGCAAGGAAGTATGGTTTGGTAGCTACAGCACGAAGAAGCATGTCCACCTGGGCCGTAGACTTGGGAGTGTTTTTGTAGAACTCTGTTCAGTAAGGTGATTTTTTTGTCAGTGGAGAGGTCCTTGCCTCTTCCTTAGCTGCTTTCTTATTCCCATGCTTGCTAAGCAAATACCCCTGCTGCCCCTTTCACTGTCTTCCCCCATCAGACTGTGCTAATCTGGGTCTTGGGGCTGCTTGTTGGTTTGGGTTTTTTGGTTTTGTTTTTAACCTGTATCTGGTGTAGAATGTGACACCAACAACAGTTACATCAGCAGAAATGAGGGGATGGTAAAGATGGAGCATGAGGAAGGGTCTCTATCTTGAGTGCCTGTGTTGATGAGAGAAATTCTAACATCAGACCACACCTTTAATCTCTCAGTTGTCCATTTCATCAAGTCAGGATAATACTTGCCTAATTTCTTATAAACACAGGGTAAACTAAGCATATGTGAGTACTGCGCAGTTCATTGTGGAGATGACAAGAGAGCAGTGGTCCGATTGATTGCCTGATGGTCTCACCACTGTATTGCATTGATTCGCTCCTAGAATGTTCAGATAGACACATGCGTTGAACCAGATGGAGTTAAATTAGTGTAAACCCTTCTTGGGAAACAGTGGCGTCTTCAAAGCAATGCATGGTCATCTCTTCGTTATTGCTTATGTGCTGGAATGATAAATAAGCAGTACAAACATCCCTTTGTCATAGCTCTTAAATCTATATGATAACATTTTGTTTTCTAAGCCTTCATGAAGTGTGAAATTTGCATTTTTCARTACACCACGATTTGCTTACCTGAAGAATGCTTTTTAACTGATTGAAGTAGTGAGCATGAGAAGAGAGAGAAATGAATGAGAAAATGAGCTGAATATTGTCCTTGTTAAATAGACAAGGCAAACCAAAACCAGAGAGGCCCATCACAAACAAACCTACAAAACATAGCGGGTTTTTTTTTTTTTGAGGCAAAACACTTCAAAGATAGTTAAGCGCAAAGTTTAAGACAGCAAAGTCCTTTCCAGATCACAAGATTCTTCATGGTTCATCACATGACTCTTCCTAAGGGACTGGCCCCTTATTCTACATTTGAAAAGAAACTTTCAGAAAAGGAGATGGGTGGAGATGAAACACAGTTAACATGGGAACTCCATGTGTATCCATGTATTTACATACATAGCTTTGTGTGCATTCATTACATACCTATTTTTTCCCCCCACAGATAGTGAAAAATGCCTAAAAAGAAGACTGGTGCTCGTAAGAAAGCTGAGAACCGTCGTGAACGTGAAAAGCAGATAAGGGCTTCAAGAGCCAACATAGATTTAGCCAAACATCCTTGTAATGCTTCAATGGTAAAATAACCTATTTTTATATTACAATACTTGATTTTAAATTATGTAAAACCAGTGATTATTACGTTGACTATTTAATGCCACTAGAATGCCATTCTTCCTACCATCCTTCCTTTATATTTAAGGTTATGTTTGCATCAGAGGTATAATACTTGAATAAAAAGTTTGGTTCCTAATCAGAACGTAATTCAGAGTCCCTGTGGGGTCTGTAAATTTTATATATTTTACCTAGAATAAAAATAATTACCAGTATTTTATTTCTTTTCTTTAGGAATGTGATAAGTGCCAAAGGTAAGTATTTTTCACCTTCTAAAACCAGTAGTTTAATATTAATTGGTTTCAAACATTTTGCAGGTCTTTTTTTAATGCTTGCTTGCTTTTTTTTTTCCCCCTCCATGTGCCTAGACGACAGAAGAATAGAGCTTTTTGCTACTTCTGTAACTCTGTTCAAAAATTACCTATTTGTGCACAATGTGGTAAGTAGAAATAATGAAGGAAAACATGCTATCCTCAGTCCCATTTGTGTTGTTAAACTCTCAGCAGTTAGAGTACCTTTGTCTTAAAGTACCTTTGTGATTTTGGGAGCAGGTTCTTTTAAATCTGCTGTGAATATCCTCCTTGAGAAGAGATCTTGCTTGATCATGCACTAATGCGTATGCCTGTGACCCCCAGAGGTTTGCAAGTCTGGGTCATGGGTTTGTCTTCAGTATTTGATCTTCGGAAGAATTTCTCTCACTGCCTTTTAGGATTGAGAACACGTGACTGACCATGTTGCTAGATTGACCGTGTCGGGTATTGTTTCATAACATCAGCAAAGTTAAAAAGGCTCTGACTGCCAGCAAGGCGCCAATAAATACTGCTTTTTGGGGATGATATGATTTCTGATCAGTTTAATATCAACTAAAGCAACAGTACATTATTCACCTTGCATGGTCTTGTAATGTAATATGCTGCTTATGTTATTTATATGTGCTAGAGGGCTGATGCTTTGAAATCAGAAGAGAAGGACTCCTAGTGACAGAACTCAGCTCTGAATCAGGCTAAAATGCCCTTTTCTTTTTAAACAGCTGCTTGCTTGCAGGAGATAGATGTTGATAATCATTTCATACTTTGAGGTGAATTTTGTTGTTTTACTGTTTCAACACATCCTTGCAGATTTTTCCATTTGTCATTAAGCAATTTGGCTGTTTTGTAGTTTGACTCTCAGAGCTGCTGACATCTGCAGCTTCCAGTGCCTTTGTTGGGACCTGCAGATACTGAGCATTTCTGGAAGCCAGGCTGTTAGTGTGCAATGGCAGTGTGTCATCCTTAATAAGTTTTCCTTCTGTCATCATGCAGTGAAGTACTAAAAACATGCTGTCTGTCTTACAGTATATTATATATCTGAAGTTGACTCCTGTGTGTTGAATTTATCTTAATCTGCAGTATGTTTCTGGAGGAAAAGCATTCCCAATAACAACCACAAAATTATATTGAGTCCCAGGGTTTTCCAAGACAAAGACCATTAGAGCTGTTTGGTGCTTAATCAAGCGTTGGGGACAGCCACTATAAACCAACAGCATCTTTCTTAGAGAAGTCCCTGAGGGATGGGAGCAAGGTAGCTGTATTGCAGTGCTCCAGACCCAGTAATAGCCCCACCACCTCACATTGCCCAGCTCAGCCCACCACTGGTCCTTCCTCACCCTCCAAGTGCCATTTGGTATCTGAGGTGTGATTTTAATAGAAAGCTCTGCTGATGCTGCATACTGTGATTTAATTACATTTTCAGAGTAGAATTTGGTTTTGTCAGCTCTTGAATGGGTTTGTAGGGAGCATCCTTTTGTTGGTTTCTCTAAGCAGGCAATAACATACACACCAAAGGGGTCTGTGGCAGGGCAGCTTAAATCAGTGAGAAAACTCCAGTGCAGTAGCCTGGGCTAGCGACAAGATTTTTTTGCTTGTGTAACTGCATACAGAGCGTGGATCTTTCTGGCAGAGCTATTTATGTCAGAGGCAAGGAGTAGGGGAAAGTTGTCACCCTGACTGCTTGCTTGTGTCAGAATGACACTTAAGTGCAGACTGTGCCTTTTTCTCCCACCCATCCCCTGCATTTAAAGGAAATTATTTTGTCTAGGAGCTAATGTCTTATATGGTTTTAAAAAAGAAAAAACCCAACAACAGCCCCAAAAAACCAAGTATCCAAGTACCTGGAAGTAATTAAATCATCAGGTGCACATGTGTTTTTTTCAGAGGACCTCAGCCTTGCACACAGCACATGCTGCTTTTACAGYGGGACAGAACTAGCAGCAGTTTTAAATGCAACTTTTTAAGATGTCATTGCTTGACTTTCACCTTAATTTTGTTTTTTGATTTGTTTTGACATTTGAAATTCTTGCCAATGCCTCAAAACATAGCACAAGACAACACATTGCCTTATTATCTCAGTACTGGGGCAAGAGATTTTGGCTGAAAACAGACAATCATTAATTTGATCTAAGGGAGATGTGAGGGTAGGTTGCAGGTTGCAGACATTTGTTCGCATTATTTTTACCTAGATTTACAGTTAAGCACAGGCGTTTGGTTGAAGTACTGCTCTTATATCAACATGCATTCTAATTTTTTTCTATTTTTATATAGTTTTCTTCTGGTTGCTTGCCTTTTTTCTTTTAAACAGGAAAAACCAAATGCATGATGAAGTCTTCAGACTGTGTTATAAAACATGCTGGTGTGTACAGTACTGGACTAGCAATGGTGGTATGTATACAAAATGACAGCCTTTTTTGCACTATGAGGTTATTCTATGCAAATCTTTCTGAAAAAAGATAAGACAGATTTTTGGAATGATAGCATGTACCGTGCCAAGTTTTTTTCCTCATCACAAACTGATTTTTCCCTTATACTGGAAACCCAAATTTTGCATTTTTAGATTCAACTTCTGCAAACTCTGACGCATGTCCTGGATGCTAACAGGTCTGTGTTGGTGGCAGGCCCTACGCACATGCATTAACAGCACTGGAGCTTATGTGCCCCATAGCCAATTCCCGGTCTCCATTAAAATCTAGGATCATTCTGTAGAAACCAGTGGACGTTTGTTGCTGTGTTCTCAGTATTGCAGAGACCATCAGTATCACAGAGAGGAATCTGTTCCATGGCATTAGGGGGGAATTTTATTTAAAAAAAAAAAAAAAAGAAAAATCATTTGGGCTCTTAGCAGAGATAGACAGAGCTTCTGGCCTTTGAATTTTTGTTCTTAGAAGGACAGGTTAGTTACTCCATTCTGGAAAGCAAGGTATGACATGTCATAGCCTCTGGATTAAATGCTGTATGGACTAAACCTCTGTCCTGTTTCTGGCTCCAGTTGGCAGTCAGCTTTTCTCAGTAACACAGCAGGCCTTTCCAGTCTGAAGTTCCTAAACTCATTCCATGTGTTCACTGATGCAATATTTACATCAACAATTCATTTGGGTTCACTGTTGTTTTCTTAGTTTTGTGTGCATGTAATGCACACGGTAGTTTGTTACATATGGGCTGGGGAGGCTTCTTAAATGCTACAATTAAGGGATAGTTGATGTGTAGATCTTGTAGTTTAATGAAAATGAAAGTTAGAGAGTCTAACTTATTGCTAATGGGTTATTTGATCTTTGGTCTCTGCGGAGCTTGTGTTCTAATATAGCATGGTTTAAAATCCGAATGAGTGATTTCAGCTGTAAGAATCTAGTGGCATTTTTCAGGTCTTTTGAAATTGCATTTTTGCCAGAACTTTGTTATCATTTATGGATCCCAGGTATCAGCTGGAGGACACAATTTTCATGCATAAGATTCAAGACAGGAAATGTGAAAAACAGAAAAGGAGAAAGCCAAGTTATTTTGCATTATATTTAATTCTGCAGAAATGAATATCAAACAAACAAGATGAAGTGTGGAGCAGCTTGATAGTAATACAGATGCAGTTCATACTCTSTTGCTCAACTGGAATGAACCCACTGAGAGAATGGATACTTGGATACATTCAGGGTTGTGGAATAAGAGTCTCTCTCTAGGTATTGCAGAAGTCCCAAGATGATATCTTTCTGTAATTGCAGGGTGCAATCTGTGATTTCTGTGAAGCTTGGGTGTGTCACGGGAGGAAGTGTCTCAGCACACATGCGTGTATCTGCCCTCTCGCAGATGCAGAATGTATTGAGTGCGAAAGAAGTGTCTGGGACCATGGTAGGTTGCTCACACTTAAAAATAAGAAAATCTAAACGATACTTTTCTCCTCACATTGCTTAAGTTATTGTACCTATATTCTTAACATAGCATTTTTAATCTTCACTGATTAGTCCTTGCAGTATGTTTGTTCAAAGCAAGGCATTCTCCCCATTGTAAAAATAGACCTTATGCAGTAGGGAATGTAAATGACCTGCCYAAGAACATACAGTGCTCAACTCAGGGATGTTATGTAATCTAAAGTATTAACTGTCCTATCAGCCGAGTGCTTCACATAATTAAGCACTGCATCAGATTGTTAACACACAATTTTCTGCCATTCCCACTCCATTCATCTGCGCTAGTACAGGTATTTGGATTCCCAATTGCTTAGCAAACCATATTGATCTCCATTTGTGGAATCCTTTGAAGTGTTTGTTTCAAGTGCGCATCAAAGGTGAGGGGGTGGGAGGGAAGGAGACTGGATGAGAGGATGTGATCTGATTTAAGAAAAATACTTAATGCCGTAGTCAAATTAAAATGAAGAAAAGGACTAGAAGTAATACTTGCTTTATTTATGCTGTCTTGTATTGTAGGATACATGGTRTTTTTCAGTGTAATAATGGATGGCAGTGTCTAATTTAGGACTTCGTTGAAGCATTTGTGACAGAAGGGAGAAGTGGTCTTCAGTCAAAACTACTGCSTAAATTGTTTGCAGAGCAGAACTTGATGCCTATGCCCATTGCTGATTATTTTGCCATGATAAATCTTTTAGGAGGCAGAATATTCGCCTGCTCTTTTTGCCACAATTTCCTCTGTGAAGATGATCAGTTTGAACATCAAGCCAGCTGCCAAGTTCTGGAAGCAGAGACATTTAAATGTAAGTCAGTGATTCATAGTCCCTTTCACCACAGCTAAGTAGACTCTCCCATCGTTTCCTCTGTGCTCCAGAATACTCTCCATCACCTTTTCCAAATATCTTTCACCACTACTGGAGGAAAGGGCCTGTTTCCTATGTGCTTGCTCTTGATATCCAGTTATCTAGGCTAGAGCTTGTCTCTGACCTTCTTCCATGCCAGATTGTACGTGGCAGTTGTTTCCCTGCCTGGCTCTTATAGGCCTCCCATGGCAAGTTGCCTTTGCAGGAGCCAACAGTCTCTAAAGTTGCAGTGTTGGCAGTGGCCAGGACTGCAGCAAAACTGCTGGAATTGCTGATGCTGCTTTTTTACACCACAAAGCTCTACAGGCAAGAAGGAGCTCTCTTCCACTTTTCTGACCATATGATGAGCTATTTCTAGATACCTATTCCTCATGGAAAACAGCTGCCCTAAATAATACCACCTGTGTTAAGTCTGGCTAAACTTTCCCAGATTGCTGTGGATGGCCTGTATATTGGTGAAGGGTTTGCATCTGTTGATTTTGCAAAAGCAGCAAGTCCTGAGGAAGGCTGAGACTCAGGAAGCAGTCATCATCTGATTCAGTGAGACAGGGTGAGCAAGAAGGAAGTAACAAAAAATAGTGTTCATCCTCTGGACTCAGCATTAGTTTCTTCACTGACCAGTGGACTGTGAACGTGTGTCAGTAATGTATCGAATGTTGATACATGTCCRCTTTTACTGAGTAAAGAACAGGTAGCTGAAGACTTTACATCCTTTTGAACTTCAGTTAATTGTGTGGACAAAACTGAAACTGGTATTTGTAAGAGGACATGATGGCCATGCCTGACTTTGCTAGTCCACTACTCATCTCTGGCTGAAACAGGGAAGCTTCAAGGGAAGTTAAAAAACAAAACACAAACAAACTAAGACTATGCATGTTTGAAATAACTGATCTTTTTAGAAGTATTTCTTTTCTACCCACCATTAACTACTATTTGGTTTATCCCATGAGACAAGCATTTGTCCTTTCCAAAACTTGTATGTATGTATTTTGACTATTACAACATTTTCAATCCTTATTATAGAAATTCAAGGTGCTCTTTATCATGTATAAGACTAGTTTCTTCAGAACTGACTAATCTCTTGTCCTAATTGATTTCTCACAATTCAGAATATTTGTTGATTTCAATGTTATAGTCTGTGTCCTTAGAAATCTCTTATCTCCTCCTCATCTCCCATGCTTTTTTCCCAAGCCAGCTGTTTTCTAAGCCTTGATTAGCTTCCCTTGATGTATTCTGCCAGAATATCTTCCTGCATAGCAATATTGAAGCAGCAACAGCTGTTCCACAAGAATGTTTTTTCAGTAATTGTTGGAAGCTTTTAGTTCACAGATGTGGTCACACCCTGAATAGAGAAATTGCTTTTTTGAGGGTTTTCACTGTGTTCAGTGTTTTGCAGCACAGTGCAGTCTTGGTARAGAGGCAGGATTTTTGTCAGTGTGTGGTAACAAGATTATAAAACTTGAACTTTTACAGAATACACGAACTTTAAATGCAGTCATGCAATTGTAGTCTAAATCCCATTCTAGCTGCGAAAAAGTACTGTTACTTTCCATCACTATCCAAGAGATGTTTTTTAAAGTGCAGATACTCCAGAAATGTTTGAATGTATATTCATTAGCATTTCCAATTCCATCTTTAAACACATGACAGAGTGCTAAATCCCGTGGCTGTCCTGCTCATGTGGAGAACTCATGATATTTATTACTTCAGATTCAAAAACTTTGTCCTCACAGGGGTAAGGCAAGGTGGAAGGGAATGAGTACTTGCACAGAGACTGATAAAATACGTATTACTGCTTCTTGAGGAGTAACTATTCACCCAGCTTCGTGTTGCTGCCAGTTCCTGGGTGGTTGCTTTTACTGTACTCCCTCTAGCGGAGTAAAGAAACCAATGTGAAGCTTCAAGACAAGTTAGATTTTGAGCACCGATTCTGCTCTTTACAGCTCATGTGCCAGCTACAATTTTTCAACACAGATAGATTTTCATATGAAGTTGTGTGCAATAAAGTGCATTTCCAGAGGACATGACAGAAAATACAGAACAAAACTGTTCTAGGTTTGGAAGTTTGCAAGCTTTAAGCATTCTCGCATCCCATTTAAATGAGATAAAGGTATTAAAGGCTGCCATGGCATTGTTTAAAGTGACTGTAAAATGCTAGCGCTCCTTCTTTTGACATGGTGAGAAAAGGAAAAGCAAGATGATCACTTAATACCAAATTGGTTCTGAAACTCTGTAAAGTTTGGAAACTCAAGAAATAGTTAAACTTTTTCCCCTCTTCAACTTTTACTTTTTGTGTCAAATTACATTATTGCAATGAGGCTTAGACTTGGAAAAAATCTAGTAAAATGGTACTGTATGGTAAAATGACTGATTCGTGTAGCCAAAGTGCAGTTGTGTCGGGGAATTAAAAAGAAATCCTCAATTACATTATTACATGCTTTTACAAAGTTTTAAAAACATCACAGATCTGTAGTTTCCAAGTACTGAATTTTACATATTGATTTTCTCCAACAGGTGTTTCCTGTAACAGGCTTGGGCAGCATTCATGCCTGCGTTGTAAGGTAAAGACAGTTGCAAGTAGCTATGATTTTAGACTTGTTCTCCGTAGCCTCCAAGGCTGGTATCAAGCCTTGTCATGTCTTCCTCTACATTATTAAAAAAATACTCATAGTTTTGTATTAGTTTCTGAAGCGTGGGGCAGACTTATGGGGGACAAAAGGGCTTTTATCTGTGCTTGCCTGTTAACCACAAGCTAGTGTTGTGCATCCTTATGCCAGGTATCTTCACTTTGTCCAACCCTCTGTTTAAATTGGGGCTGTACCATGTTTGGGCCAAAGAACCGAAACCAAATCCTTGGTCTTTAACAGAATCCAAGGCTTTGGAATATGTTTTGATCCAGTGTAGAACTAAGACAATTTAAAAAGTTTAAAAAAAAAAAAAAACACAACACCAAACAGTCAAGTGATGATCTGACCAGAAAACACTGCAGCCTGGATCCAATAGAAATAATCTCCACAGCTAATCCAGTTTTACACATGCACAGGCTAATTTGTTGACTTCAGGCTTTTGGTTTTGCACACTCAGAAGTAATTTTGTATAAAAAGTTCCACCTGCTTCATCAGCAGCATTGCCCAGATTTCTCCAGGTGCTGGTTCATTGCCTGCTCTTACTCTTCTTACCCTCCATCTGTTTCCCTGCAGCCTCCCATGGCATCAATTTCATATTCCAAATTGTTCCTTTCTCCGGATATCTTCACTGGCACCCTGGTGCTGAACATGTGAAATTTCAATCTCTAATTCTTGCCTTCAGGTCACTGCATAGTTATGTTCTGGCGTACATCTCTGATTGTATTTTATTTAAGCTTGTCAATGTAAACCGAAGTTTGCCAGGCTCTTTGTGGGTAGCACAATAATCCAGTCCTTGAGTATGTTACTTTCTCTACTTGTTTATCAGCACTTTTATCCAGCCTCTTCCCCAGGAAGCCATGAAACTACATTCAACACAGAAGTGGTTGCTCTGTGCACAGACTCTGGTTCCACTGCAGATAGAGCTCATTAAATTTTAATCCCAACCAGAAAATCCTGCTGCTGTTAGATACTTTTTTGCTTGCTTCTTGCTGAAGAGTATGCTTCTGTGATTAAAACATTTAGCCTTTTTATTCTCCTTTCACCCCACAGGCTTGTTTCTGTGACGATCATGTGCGAAGTAAGGTTTTCAAACAGGAAAAAGGAAAAGAGCCTCCCTGCCCTAAATGTGGCCATGAAACTCAGCAGACAAAGGATCTGAGCATGTCAAGTAAGCCTGCTTCTCTAGCTAACAAGGAATACAAGTACCATTCGTGACTACTTTTCTGCATAGGGACACTGAGTAAAGTCCAATTACTTTCAATTGTTTTGCAAAGCTTTGCTGCATTTGTTTTGGGAAAAACTTTGTGTTTCTTAGTTCTAGAATTGAGTAGTCTCTCATTCTTAATCATTAATTGATTCCAATACAGTGAAACCTTTTGTTTAGTTTGAGATTTTAGTTATGGAAAAATTGCAAAAAATCACTACTTAAGCCTTTATTTCATCTACAGGAAGCTAGCTAATGAATTTCAAAGTGCAATTTGATGACATGCATACAATCTACCTCAACCACTCTTGAATAAATCACAATACGTGTTGTGTCTGCAAAGCACATCCAATTACAGGTTTTCTTGGCTAGAGTACCAAAGGTTTATCCTAAAACCTAAGTCATGCTCTGAGGGCARTTATTGTTTATACGAACTTGGCTGCAGGGGGACAGACTGTGTGTAGCAGAAAGGTTCTGTCAGAGTAAGGATTAAATCTGAAAATGTCAGATTTAGAAAAAGGCTGTCTAACATCATATGCTCTTTGCTGAGTAGTGAAAAAGAATGGAAAAGAAATGTCAGATGCTCGGCTCAAATTGCTGTTGAGGGGCRGGAACATGATGATTTTTCTCTGCCTGCAGCACGCTCTTTGAAGTTTGGCCGACAGACTGGAGGTGAAGATGCGGATGGAGCTTCTGGTTATGATGCCTACTGGAAGAGCCTCTCCTCCAGCAAGGCTGGAGATGCAGGTGACCGTGAGGATGAATATGATGAATATGAAGCAGAAGATGATGATGATGACGACAATGATGAGGGAGGGAAGGATTCCGATACTGAGACCACAGATGTATTCAGCAATTTGAATTTAGGAAGGACCTATGCTAGTGGGTATGCACATTACGAGGAACCGGAAGATTAAGCTTAGTATGCTGGCAAGCTAAAAACACTTGGAAGGAGCCAAGCAGTGCTTCACTTGAGTTGTGTACATGCCAGTAGGATAGCTCTATCAGGTACTTACATATCAAAATTAGAGAGTAAAGAGTGTGGAACTTCTGCAGCAACTCCAAGTGAGATATTTTTTTTTTGTATAAACCAATATTGGGTTTGGGACTGGGGGGGAAAAGGGAAATATTTTTACTCCCCCAAGCAATAGAAGTGGTTTTGTCCTTGAGTTGCTGAGTATAATGGTTCAATGCCATTTTCTCCTATCAATACAGGAACATGGGAGAGCTGTACAACTTGTTTCCATTTGCTCATCAGAAATCAAGTTATTTTTTACAATAATTTTGTTAACTGATTTCATAAAATTAATGTAGTGGTGGGTTGGTGACTGCATTTTTTTTTTGGTCTGCACAATAAAAGTCAACTGCATTCTCTAATGAATTATCATAAATATTGATCTCCCTTGAATAGTTGGAAAGCAGGTTGTCTACAAAGTGTAAACTGACACTAAAATAACTTCCCTGTTTATGTAGGTAAGGCAGGTTAATGTAGTTCTCTATGTACTTGAACGTTACCTTTCCAGCATTTTTAGTATTGGATATTAATCAATGGGGCTATATGCAGTCATTACAAGTGCACCCCAGATAACCAAAATTTTATTGCAATAAAAATGTTGGTGTATCCTCTCTGCCACTAAAATCTGTAAGACAATTTCTCATTAGATCAAAAAGAGACTGGTTTCTTCTGTGCCTAGCCTTCAACTCTTTTCCATGCACGATACAAAAAAATAAAAAATTTGATAGGAAACAACCCCTGTATATGAATTGGTAAGGTGAGAAAACACAGGGGCATTCAAAATACTGGGTCCAAATACTGTTCCCTGCAAATGTGCTGGTACAAGGCAAGTGATCAGCACATCTGAGCTGAGGAGGTAACACTTGCAGAAGTGTTTGCACTTCAGAATCAGTGATTCTCATTTGAAAGTCAACATGTTAGTTACCAATCTACACATCTAAGTGATAGTATTTAGTTTCCTCCTGTAGGGGAATGTTGAGAGGATAGCAACTTTAACAGCAGACAGATCAAGATACAAGGGCAGCCACCTAAAGTGTTACTCCAGCTTTCTAAATGCCATGCTTAAATGCAAGAGAGCTATTGCTTGTTATCTGTCAAATATCTGAACTGATTATGGAATTACCCACTTTTGTGGTGCTTTCCCTACTGTTTCTTGACAGCTAAAGGTCATTTGTTGGCAGAGCATACCCTATTGAGAATAATTTTTAATGATGTTAGGATTGCCAAATGAGCATTTCCTAACAAAACAGGATTGAGGAACCTGGCCTTGATACTTCCCTCCTAAATGCCTCTCATATCAAATGCATAAAAGACATGAGCTGGAACGCATCCAAGACAAAAACAAACCGACAAAGAGCACAACTTGGTTATGGCAGCTGAGGGAAGAAGCTGCACTGGAGAGAGGGACATGACCTGATCAGTGCATGTTGAGTGCTTGTCTTCAGAACTGGAGAGGAAACCAGTTAATGCACTGTCCGAAAGCCAAATCCCTTTCAAAAATTGAAACTCTAGAGCCATCCAGTTTCATGTGCTAGCAAAGACCTACCCATCTTAAATTATGTACCTGATAGATGTCTTGATTAGTCTTTTGCATAACCAAACTCGAAGTGAGGGAAGTAGGATGCCTGCCAGTTCAACAGTGATTACTTATTTGTGAAATTGGCACCTGTGATAGAATTTCTGCTCAACGTCATGTGGTCCAAAAACTTCCACAGTTGAGTCCATCTGTGGCTGGTCAATTCCAGCAACAATGCCAGTTTTTTATCTTGGCTGATGTTTCAAATACAAAACAATTATACATCAGTACAAAGTCTTCTATAGGATTGAGGAAAGTATGTGCGTTTCTGCATATACATAAAATTATAGCTGCTTGTGTGTTGTTTATTAATATTACTTAACCGCACAAAATTCCCCTTTAAGGTTCTTGGCTCTTGAATTAGGTTTTTCCCATGTGAAATCTGCCACTGTCACTGGCTGTGCCAAAGGCTGCTGACGTAACAGGATTAATCACCATAATCGGAGTAAAGAATTACTCATTTTCGCATTGAAATGTCCTTGCACTGATCCTTGCAAGATCAATCCGCCAGAGCTAATGCATGTTCCTATGATACTGTCGTAAGAGAAGGCCACAGCACTGCCTACAACAGATGCTCAGGATACCTGCTGTAATTTATAGCAAGGTCACCACTCAATGGACAGAGGCATTTATTTGCTTTTTCTTTGTACTGCTGTTGATACCACTGAAAATGCCTGTGCTATGAACCTGGCTGGAAATAGGGCTCAGGTATTAGACCTGCGGTGGCTGGCCTTCGAGGGGTCAAAACAAGCAAGTTTAAGCTGCTTTAAAGTAATCCGGTGGCTTCAAGCTAGAATAGACAAACATGACCGAGTTTTCTACTAATGGAGTTGGTCAATTTGTGACAGGACAGCCCGGATACGATGCTACGGGTTGCACTTTCTCATCCCTCTCTGCTTGTTTCATGAAGTTAGAAGCGTGGTCTGTTGGGGATAGGTCCTCACAGCTTGTTTCACAGAAAGTGTATCATTTTGGTTGTCTTAAGGTAAATTGCAGGAACAGGATGAAACAGAAAAAACATGTATCCTAGCTTTATTGAAAAACAGGTCTTGGACAAACTTCCGATCTTGTTGGCTCCATTTTTCTTCATTGCTATTAGTCTACTTTGAAGTGTATTGGGGGAATGTTAGTAGGGCGCTGACAGGGCAGTATGCCATCTCTACACCTAAAATGTAAATTAGTGCTCTGTTTACTTATTATTTTGAATTCAGCAGCTGATTTAGCTGTTGCTGAATCAGAAGGTAAGGATGCTGTGGTACTGATGACATACGTTTTACAACTCACAGGATCTCAAGCTAGTTCAGACACTGCCACAATCCACCAAGTGCTTTCAGGTGACTGCTGCACTGCTTCTGTCAGAGATGATTTTTCAAGTCACTGGAGTCCAGCACTTAGTGCCTGGGCACACAAAAAACCCCATGCATAACTCCATGTTTTTAAGACTGCAGTACTGCAGAGTGCGCTTCCTGGTGGGGCAAGAGTGAGATAAATAAAATCCTGAGATTGTACATGACATTAACTTTTCCTTTGAAAATCCTGTCCCTGATTAAAGGAAATTCTGAGCTGAGAGAAGGATAGTTTTAACATGTCATCAGGAATACTTGAGTTACATATAGTACTCCAGAAAACCAAGATCTTGATAAAGTCTTACACTTTAGTTTTTTTCCACCTCCGTGATGACCATTTGAACAAAGCTTAAGTAGAATTTGAATCAAAAATCACAGTAATATTTATAGTGCCTGTAGACCCTAAAAACCAAGAGCTCTGGCCACCTCTGTAAGCTCTTTTCTGTCATTAGTTTGTTATGGTGACAACACCAGCTCATTATGAATTCATTGGGTGCTTATGTGGATTTAATGCATTTTCATTTATACTCGGGTGCGATTTAGCACCAGTGACTGGGAGTCTTTCGGTCAATCCTGTTGCAGGGTTGCTGGTTCTGTTTCCAGCAAATTAATGTGAAGATCATTGTAATGTACCGAACAGTTCCATTGCCAGTTGATCGAGTAGTAGCATGCATGTCGCAGAGAACTAGAGGACAAGCTTCAGTAGTGCTTAGAGTCCTATTTGTTCAGGCAGAAAGCATATTAGCGCGTCTTACAAGACATTACATGCATCTATCCAGGTCCTGATCTTATTTCCAGAGGAACCAATGGCAAAGCTCCCATTTATCCAAGTGGGAGCAATTTACTGATCTTTAGTATTTACAGTTCATCTTAAAACGTCAAGAGGTGTTATGGGACAAAACATGAGGATAAGCTGAAGTGAGGAAGATGGAGCAAAGCTTAACATGAGGTTAACGTGCTACCGTTAGCATAAAAATATTTGTTCTAAATTTCAACAATTCTACTGGAAAGTGCTTTCAAGACTGAAAGAGGGAGCTGTTTAAAGCAGGAAGAGGTAAGATTCTACAAAACACATTTAACAAGATGTAGAAATTTAATTACTCATCTCCTGAAAGTCTGCACATAGTCCATAAATATTTGCTAAAATCCCAAGGCAATTAGGACACAGACAAATTTTATCATCTCTGCTTTGTAGGTACATAAATGGAAAACACAGTAATTGACAAAATCACAGCCTGAGCCATCCAGTTGGCAACAGCCCTCTGCAGCTTGGACTCTCCATCTCCTACCCATGAAAATCTAGAGTAAACATATTTTATAACTAATGACACTTCTTTATTAAGATTATGTGTACTGTAATCAGCTACCACACGTTTCTGAAAATTGGAAGCAGGCCCTAGTTTTTAGCTTCTATAGCCAGGATAGACAAAATCAGCATGAGAATGTTGCAGACATGAGGATCATTCCATGGAAAAGCCACTGGTTTCCCTTTGCTAAACAAATGATAGGCTCACAAGCCTGTACTTTGTCTTCTGCAGCCATTTACTTGATTAGATACCTATGCAATATGGAGCGTGGGTCAGGGAAAAACCCAACAAAATCACGTTTCATTCTCTTACCAAATTAAGCTACTACTACTAAGCATGCAGTTTTCCTGTTAGTTTACAACCATCCCATTTTTAAGCACTGCACAATGTTTTTTGAAAAGAGAAACAACTGCAAGGCATGAGAAAGTCTTTTGTAGCTATCTCTACTACTATTTTCTAACACTAAAATATACTAAAATTTGCTGCATTTTTTTTTTTAACTGCACTTCTGAAGCCAGTAATTCTTCCACAGTGTTCCCCAAACTTAACCGTAATTAGAAATTCACTTTTGTTTCCTTCTGAAATGAGAAGTACTGAGTGCCTACAGGGCCTGAGTAATATTTTGACTTCCTCATGTTACACGACATCTGTTGTAGATTTTCACATTACAAAACCACTACGTTTTTTTTAGATTTTTTATTAGAGTTAGAATGCCAAAGACCCACAATTTCTTTAGCAGGTAATACAAATATTTTACTGCTATAGTTGCCCATTGCTCTTCCTACTGTTTTATTTTTGGCATAGAGAAAGAGGTTGATTCTTTTGAAAGTGAATCACTGCTAGCCAGGCACATACACTCTTGGGCTGCCTCCAGTCTGATTTAAATTCAGCACCTTATGTTGATGGCAGAGACAAGGATGAGCCCCTCTGAGATGTTCCTACCAGCAGGAGACATGTGCAAGGACGTCACCCCTTGATGTCAGCTTCAATTCAAAGTGGTGTGCTCTTCTGCCAGTTCAAGGTGGTAACGACTGAAGTGTGACCTTTCACTAGATTACTTTGGAAGCCTGCAAAAACCCAAATGCTGCAGCCTCTACCTCTCTTTAAACGCATACTGGCTGGAAAAAAACCAACTACAAAGCTGAATCCTGTGAAGAAGGTGTTTTCACTCTACTTCTTCCTCAGGGATAACAGAATGTGTCCACAAGCTTATACAGAAGTTATTATTACTGGTTTTTTTCCTTATTAAAAAAAAAAAAAAAGTCTATTGAGCATGGATTTGAGAAAAAGAAACAGCAACAGAAAGATAAAGGTGGTAGCCTACCAACAGCTGAACAACAAAGYTGTACTGAGCACTTTGGAAGAGGGGGATGCAGAGACAATACCATATGCTCACAATTGGCTTTTTCTGCACCCTCCTCTTAAGTCTGGAAGTACAGGCCAAGAAAGCATTACGCAGAGCTTAACCTCAGGGTTTTTGTTTGCCAAAGCATTAACAGTTCCAAGGGAGCTTCAGAAGGAGCACCGTTCAATTTCTTACTAGGCATTTAGTGCACACAACAACTGCGACCAGATTTGGAACATTAAGAATAATTTAGAAGTTAGATGATAAATTGCATTCCTTACATATTCTCCCCACTTTCTTTATGTTACATGTATTTCAAAGACCCCATCATGACATTTACATGGTAATACTGCACAAGCACACTCCTCTGATCTGCCATCAGATGTCATTTCTAAGCAGATAGTGCCGACRTAAAACATAGCAGGTACCGTCTAGGTTTATCACACCTTCAGAAGAATGCTACTCTTCCTTTGTCCAACACTTCACAAAGCCATCAGCAAATAACAGCTTAARGAGCCTTTCCAGCAAGCAACATTTCTGACCTTGGTTTAAGTCAGTAAGTTTTAGTCAACTGAGGGTGGACCTGCGCCCAGCATACTGCTGGTACTGGAGTGCAGATGTACACCCGCCATTCCCTGGGCTCTGTCAGGGCCGCTGCACCGCAGGATGCTCAAACCCTGCCCCGAGCTCAGCTACGGGATGCAAGAACATAGGCACAGTATCTTCCCATGGCCCTGCGTAGCCACCCTTGAAAGCACCAGAGCTCACTCACAAGGGAAACCACTCACCACCACAAGCTTTCCCCCCCTTCTCTCCTTGCCACCAGCTGCATCTGACCATCACACTTCCCTTGTAGAGAAAGCTAAGCTGTCACTCACCCACAGGCAAAATGACCCCGGACCAGGCTGCCAGCCAACACTCCTCTACACCACAGAATCTCACAGCTCACTCACTGCCTGCTCCCCTGTTTATAACCTTCCTCCCCACCTGCACCCCTTCAGCAGGGCCCAGCTGGCCCCTTCCTGACAGGACAGGTGAGCATGGTCTCTCTCTGCAGCTGGCCTTCAGCATCAGCAAGCCYGGTAATTACCACAGCCTTTGCCTGTTGCTGTCAGATGAGCTGCCATGGCCCCTCTGCACATTTGCAGATGCTGCGTGATCAAGTACCGAGTCCTGCTGCACCTTCCTGCTGCTTCAAAAGATAAAATGTGGCAGCATAAAGTATAAATAACATTTATCCTATTTAAAATGTGAGAGATCTCCCATGCTATGCTATTTTATTACATCTAAAATGAATTTGCAGATGATGATATATATTTTCTACTGACCCTGGATGTTTTATCATTAAAATACTAGCACTCTTGTTACAATGCCTTCATAATATATTAATATGACTATCTCAGCTTCTAGAAAACTAAAATATAACCTCATGGTCTTTTATATGCTGTAATTTGTCTTTGGGTATTAAAAAAAAAAAAAAAAAGCTGTATCAGATTATTAACAGCAAAAATGACCCACAGCCCCTACAGTGCCATTTAAACATAGCTGAAAGTCTTTGTCCTGTTGGAGATGCTTGGTTCTCAGATAATCAACTTGCTTCCAGCTTCATAGAGAAAGTTAAGAGGTCTTCCCACTTGCTCCATTGCTGGTCTCATAAGCTGCAGCCCAGCAGGAGAGCATGCCCTGGGGTGACAGGCGGTGCTGGAGCTGACAGAGAAGTAGTGTTCAGCCCAAGCAGTGATCTGACCCGTGAAGCTGCAGGACACGGTATTTTGTTTCCAACTAAGCTGAGGTCCTTTGGTGAAATATCCTAAGGTGAGAACAAAAGCCAAATGATCTGTCATGTTCTTTACTGGACCAAGTCTAGTGTCTGCATTTTGTTCTAATATACGGAATACTGTCAAACCACATTATTAATAAACCTGAGGGATGGTTTTCCTGTACCTGTCTATTCTAGCCCTTCAGCTCCCTGTGTGCCGTAGAGCGCTCTGTGGGCTGTGGTCCTTTGCTCATCTCAATGAGCAAACTCTCCTCCTTTAGCAAACTTCTCCCTCCTGCCAAAGAGCCCACTGCTGCCCGCTCACCATTAGGTTCAATTGAACTGCAGGAGCTGATGTCTAGCACCCAGTAAGCCATGACCGTGTTAGGATGAGCTGGGTGCCAATGAAACATAGCCTGTGGGCTGGGCGAATGTGGACTTTGGACAACCTCCTCCTCTGTCTGAGCCTGCAGGACCTGGTGGGGGTTGCCTGCTCGCTCCCAGCTGGGCTCCGACGCACCTCTCGAAACTGCGGCAGGGGCCGCACCTTTGCGTTGCCCTAGTTCCTTCTGGCACTAATATTGATCATTTAGTAGGTGAGATYAACCATGTGAAGCCTTGTAAGTTGCTTTGCAGTCTGGTAAGTGACGGAGAGCCCAAGTACAACTCACTTTTATTTACCCAGAGCTGGCAGCTGGGAACAGCAGAAGGCAATTCTTATCTCAGGATCTCAGCCCAGCACCAGTCACTGGTTTCCAGGGAGCCATTTCTGCCTAAAGAATCGAGTCTAATCAAGGACCAAGGCAAAGAGCACAAGCTCCAGCTGCTTGCAGAGCCTGCACTCCAGCAATGCCTCTGCACAGAGCCTTGCAAACCGAACCTAACAGCACACAATGTTTCTCTCTGAAGCTGAACAGAAAGACCAGCACAAAAAGCTGTTTGCGTGCTTTGGTTTTCTGCTAACGACAGGACTTTCCACCTTCTGAGACTCAAAATTAATGAATATATGTAAATGTAGAATTAGTGACTATGGTTTAAAAACCCCCTCACTTAAGACTCAGGTCAGATTGCCTCTGTGTTTAGTATAGGCAATAAGCAAACGATAATTTTCTGTCATTTAAATTAAGGGAGTTGTGCAATTGATCCTGGGAAAGTTAGAAATGTGCTGAGATACCAAGTATCCACTTCCAATTGTTACTATATAAACAACAAAATACCTTGCATTGCTTCTAAGGGCCCCATCTGAAACAGCTTTTTCCAAACTCAGCTTTCATGTACCGTGAGACCTCTATTGCCATCTTAATTGGAAATTTATGGCACTCTGGCTGAACTGCTTGCTGTTACAGCCACACTCTGCAGGGAAGAGGAAATGGATACGATGCTTGATTGAAGGAATACCTTTTGAAGACGTGGAAGATTAAGTAGAGGTGCCAGGAGAAGGAATTCCCAGGTCTCTTGTATACTGCGATATATTTTGAGGTGTTGGAATTGCACGCCATCCTTAGTCAGTTCAGATTAATCCTGAGATCTGGCTGCACTGGAAATCCATAGTCTTCATTCTTATTTCTGCCATGGAAAGAGAAGTCTTTAATTTCACTCTTGCATTCTGTTAGCCACTGTGAAATGTTTCATCATGGCCAAAATGGTGAAAGCTGTTTCTCCATCTGTACCTGTAAGCCATGAAAGCACTAGCTTCTGATATAAATAAACCCGAGTTCTTTAACACTTCGAAGATCCAGCAGATTTGTAGAATTTTCTGCTTTTACTAATGCCACTACTCCAAATGTTAGGATTCCAGGTTTATCCCATTGCTCCTTTAACAGTAGAAGAGCAGCTTCTGACCAGATGGTCTTAAATTTGTGCTCCTAAATATTACAGAACTTGCGCTGTCAGGAAAAGAGGTCCTTCTGTCACTTGTCCAATTTACACAGAACACAGTCAGTTACTTGATACAGAAACTGTATCACTGGCCATTTGAAAGAGCTAACATAGTATTAATCTAGTTTCAGGTGCATCCAGGCCATTACACGACAACTCAGGTATTAAGCTACCTTTGCGATTTCAATTACCTACTTTTTACGTGCCTGGAAAGTAACTATAAAGTTCTCAGCATAAAACTAATAAATCAGAGAGTTCTATAAAAGCAGCAAGTGAGCTATTGCAATTGCTCCAGGCAATGTAACCTACTTCGGCGTAGTCACAGATGGGAAAGGTTTACTCATTGTCTAAATTTTATATGCACAGAAAGAAAAGCAAAACACAAATGCAATCCTGCTTCCTCTCCAAACTCAGTTTTTCCTTCTCCTCACCCCCCAGCAGCCAAAAAATCACATCAGTTTCTTTTAAAGGAAAGGAGTCTTGCTGGGACTATACTGTAAGGTGAAGGAGAAGGTTATTAACTAAAATTATATTGCAGCTTAGGGGAGAAGAATAACAGTCTAAAGATGTAGTGAATTTCAGAACGCCAAAATGTAGCCATTTCAAATTGTATTTTTATATTTGATTGATCAGGCAAATGTGTTACTTTAGAGATAAGGCAAAAGTTATCATATTGAGAGATGGTTTCTAGCCACACTACCATCTGGTTAAAAAGATGCAGCACCCAAGGGCTCTGCTTGTTTATGAAAAGAATCCGTTTTATTTCCAGAAGAAAAATTAAAAATCATTGCTTCAAAAAGTGTGTGACAGAACTGGAAAGACAGAGTTACTTTAAGTCTGTGAAATGACAGGGTTACTAAACGTGATTGTCGGTCACACCAGCAGTCCTGCTAACTTCAGCATAACAACTYCTTTACTGCCTGAGAGGTACTAACTGGAGTACGTCAGCTGCGCGGTTCACATGTGTGGGTTTAGCTTGCGCAAACCAACCCAATCTAGCTGTGAAGTGGTAAAAAAACCAGCCCAAAGCCAGTGGATGAGCCCCCAGCTTCCTGAGCCCAAGGTGCCTCAGCAGCACGCAGCACCTGAGCCGGGTGGGTCGAAGCTCCTTTGGGTATGTCTGTACGGGACGGCGCCGTCCTGGGTCACGGGCCCGGGGTCCCCTAAAGCAGTCTTGCGTGCAGTAGGGCCAACATCATCCCTCAACATCTGGCCTGACATTGCAAGTCTGACACCATGGCTTCCTGACCTATTCACAGCAGAGGCTGAAGCCTCCCCTGAAAAAGCCCAAGCAAGGCCCGCACTCGATGTGCATGCACTGCTTGGTCCCACGGGGAGAGGAGAGCAAGTTTGCTGCGCCCTGGGAGCGTCGGTCTCTCTGTGCAGGACCCATACGTGTGTGCTCCAGGAGTGCATCGCACATGTCAGTTTTTGGAAGCGTCAGACTTGCCGCACCTCTAGTGTGGGGGTCATCCGRGAAATCCCAGGTCGAAGCATGCTAACCTTCACAAACAAACTTCTTGCTGTGCTTGGGTAAGACTCCTCACTAGGGCAAAACTCCTGCTGAGGTCTTATCTTTTCTTGAACTGACAACAGGGAGAGAGCCCTTACTCTGGGCAAGCGCGGCTTCATAATTCTGCTGCTTTTTAGATCCCAGTATGCCAAATGCAGAGGGAAAGACGRAGAGGTACCTAACTGTCTTCAGATGTGTTTCATCTCCCCTGCCGTTTCATGAAACCTGAAGACAGAATACTATGAAAAGGGTCTTTGAGGATTGAGTTGCCCTTCTTTTCAACAGCGTACTGCCTGCTTTTAATGTTTACTAAGCTTTTGGCTGTAAAGAAGGTACCTGGCTGAGAGGTTTCTCTTGGTATGTAGTCACTGCCACAAAGGAATTCCTCCAGGCTCCTTTGCCTTCCCTCCTGAGCTCCTCAGAGACCTCTGCTGCTGTCCCTGGCAGCAGACCAAGGGGGAACAGCTTCAGTTAAAGCTCGCCTTGTAGCAACAAAACACCATTGATCAGCCACGTTCTGTCAGTGCCAACAACTTTTTGAAGCTGGCACTTTTATAATGCCTGGTTTCTCTTTTTATTCAGGTTTCAGGTATGCAATGTAAAGAAAAACCCCAGAGAGTTTTTTTTCTTTATTTCATCCTTTGAGTTGAGTTTGAAAAGAAAACCTGCTGCAGCTGAGCACCCCTGAAAACACCAGTTCAGACCCATCTCAGGCTAAGCCTGGGAGGTCCTTTTCCTGCCCTTCAGGTCTGTAGGCAAAGCAGAAAAAATATGCCGGAACACAAACGGAATAGCTAAACGCCTGGCAGAGTGAGCAGAAACTGCCGAGCAATGCAACTACAGTCAAGGTGGTCAGTAGTTGTAGGAAAAAGGCAGCGGCACATCAAGATACATACCAGTGAGAACTGGTAATCGATCTGTTCTGCCAGGACAGAGTGAAACGCTGTCCTTTGGTGCTAGAGCTGTGGGCAAAGTGTTAATGACTGAATATTATAAAAGCTGTTTGCAGAATAATATTGCAACCTCCTTTCTCCACTGAATGGACATCTTATTTTCTTGAAAGGGTAAGCAACTCCATGCAGTCAGAATAAAGCAGAAGTCACTCAGAAAACTACAGTAAATCCTAGCGCTGAACAAGGTATCCCTCACTTGGGAGAGGGCAGGAGGGGTCCGTGATGTCCTACATTGCTCCTGTATCAACACATCTGGCTGACGTTCTCTGCGCACAGGCCAGCGAGCTGCCACCGGCTGGTTCMCAGCATTGGGCACGCCAGCCCAGAGACATCCAACCTGGGGTTAACAGGGCCCTGGCTTAGTCCTCAGCTGCATCGGTGTGAATTCAGGGCGGTTCCTTTAACTAAAGTGGAGGTATTCTGGATTTATACCTACGTGCTTGCTGGCAGGGCTTGGCCTGTTGCAGTGAAAGATCATAATCTTGCTTTCATCCCCATGGGATATTGACTTTAACAAAATACTCCATGCTTCATTTCTCAGCGTTGCAAAACAACTTAATGGATCATATACTTAGGGGAGCATTTCCATTAATTTCTGGCTTACATTCTCACTCTTTCACAACACCAAAATGTCAGTGGCTTTAGCCTTCTCAATACCATTCCCTCCGAGAGCACACAAGGAAAAAAGAAGGCAAAAAATAAGCTTTTATTCAGTTAGACCCATCCACATATTACCTTTGAGCATGGAGGAAGAGTTATATAAAGGCCCTTCCACTTACCTTTCCTCTGAGCAGGCTAAAAACCCCACTTATTCCTTGATGATTGACATTTATTTGTTTAGTATGACCCTGATTCTCTGCTTGCTCACACATTTATCAAGCATGAAGGTTTGCTATAGCTGACATCAGTGGAATTTTATCAGCATAAAAACAGACAAAAATGGAAGTACGACTGACAGAAGCGGCAGCTTCTGAAAGCAAAAATATGCATTTGCTGTTACTGAAATGAGAGAAATGAAACTTATATTTGTCTATTTGCAGCTATATTCCTTTGAAGCATTACAAAACCCCAGGAAAATCTAGATGTTAGAGACCGTATAATCACTTAGAGAGTTAATGTGCATAAACACATATAAAATAATTATTTGCATTTTTCCTGCACAGCCTTTTTACTGTATTACTGTATAATCAGACCTATTTTATTTTCACTTATTAAGCCTTGTACTCTTCTTAAAGCATCTCAGTGAACGAATACATATTTCCAGATCCTTACAGCCTTAAAAACCAAATTTACTTGTATTTTCACAGAAATGCCTTCTAGAAATTTTTCTACAAAGCATATTATTCGAGATAGGACTGGGGGATTTAATGGCTCAGGATATGATTTCCAACCTGTGAGGTGCATGATAAATCTGAGCACAAAAGGTCACGTCATAGAAGAATAGCGAGTCTTAACAGGAAAACTCGAAGCTCACCGGCCCTGTACTGTTACAGTGGCAGCTGCGCTAATAACAGGCACAGTTCTCTGAAGATCATCATCTTTTCTCTCACGCTTCTGCTGGTACCCAAGAGCATATGGCCATCACTGCATGGATGAGATAGCCACAAGTCATACCTATGCAGAAACTAGGAGAAAAATCACCCTGATCATTCAAAGCATATGGATCCAATGAGGCTTGAAAGCTGGGCTGAGCGGAGGGCTAAGGCACGCTCCACTGGCAGCGAATGACCGTGTTTCTCAGAAAGGGTGATTCTGCAAAATGTGGACTGGAAACTGGTGTCTCCCTCGTGCCAAATGCAAGTAAAGGCTGGTTTATAGAGAGCAGGACAAACCAGAGAGAGTGGTATGGGAGATGCTGCCTCAGTATTCAGCTCTGAATTTAGCAATCTATCTCCCATGGAGAAAAATTACAGGCAGATTAGGGAGAAGTTGCACGGCAGAGGAGAGAGGTGTGCTTACAAATCTTTTTCTTCTAATTGATTAGAGTTCTATTAGATAGCAAAGCCCTGACCGTGCTGGATGTCGTACACGCAGAGAGCTGCTTTGCAGGCACACTGTCTTCTGCCTGCAGCAATGCCTTTGGCTGCAGTCAGCACATGGGACTGATTCTGGATGGGCAGGTGGTGAAGAGGTACCACCCCTCTCCGCGTAAAACAGACAGTCTGATAGTTTTTACTTGCTGCACTTACACCAGCCACGTCTCTCTCGGTTGGCCCATGCATATTTGCACTTTATTATTTACCCAGCAGCCCTGCAGATGGATGTTCTGCCCTCAGAGACCACGAATGTTACGAGCACGAGCGGTGCCGGGGAGGAGGGATCCCACGGTGTCCAAAAGTGATTAGCTCTACTTCCAAAAGGGGAATTCAGTGAGAAAATATGTTACAGCCCTTGGTCCTTGCCAATGACACAAAGGCTCTGGCTGTAATATAGATGTCTGTCTAATGGGCACTGGGCTAAGACCAACAAAATACCATTCATACAGGCCACTGAACAGCTTCTGATGTTAATTACCACTGGCCTGAGTTGCATCTGTATTTTATTAACACTGTGTACAGAGTGAGTAGAATTCCAGACGGAGTACAAAGTACCTTTTTTCTTGGTTTGCCCATAATTGCAAATGCTTAAATTGTACTTGTAGCTGTTTTATGACTCGACATCGACCTTAAACTGTGCATTTACTACAGTGGAACACTGCAATTTCTAGGGAGTGGAAAGATCATACAGAACCGGTCGATGATCTCTATGATGCAAATAAAAATAGTACCATGAGTGTTCAAATAAATATTTCTTTCCATTTTGTCTTTGCATTTTTACTGCTTCCCCAGGTCACTTGAAATGAAATTGTCCTTCACAGGAAAAGCTATGGTTGCTTTGCAGACAGTGAAAACACAGTGCTTTAAGAGTCCTGAAGTTGTTAGAACAGTCCCGATGATTTGCTTTTCTGAGGAAAAGACTTTTATTTCTGAACTGTTCACCTATTATTGATCTGAAAATGTACCTTTTTTTCTCACAAAAATGCCTGTCCTCGGAATTAAAAAAAGACATACTCCTAGCCTTGATGTGCCACCTCTCCATCGCCTGGCTCCCTGATCAGGTGCCCACCGCACCTTGGGTGGAAGTGATGATGATGGAGGAAATGAGCGCTTTGGGGTATGGAGCTGCCCTGGGTCTCAGTGGATAATGCGGAGGGAAAGGAGGTGGGAGACTCAGCCCCAGCTCAAGGACTAGATGCCATCTGCTCTGCACCACACGTCCCTCACGGGAAGGCAGCCGCTTCCGCTCTGGCAGCTCTGGAGCCCAGGAGCTTTTTTCAACTTGCTGCTCGCCGCTGGCAGGCAAAGCTGTGCAGCCTCGTGAAAGTTTGAATCTGGAGTGGATGTTTTAACGAGGCTCCCTCACGTCCCCGTCAGACGGGAGACGCGGTGCCTCTGCACCTTACTCCCTTCTCCACCGTCCCCTTCAGCGGTGATGCACGCTGCCACATCAGGGACGTGAGGGGAACAGGACAGACGCTCAGACCCCAAACACTTCAAGAACTGCAGATACCAGACTCGTGGCACCCTGCGGGGGCTTAACCACCACCGCCCTTTCTTGCCTCCAGGTACTGCGTGCACCGTATTCTGCTTTTCGGCTAGGTTTCCTTTTGCCGAGCTGGGGTCCCTGCCCCTGGGAGACCGGTGGCTGAAGCCGGGGTGCTGCCTGGAGGAGCGCTTCACTTCCCTGGGACGCCTTTAGATGGCTCTCGCCCGCAGCGGTTGCGGTGGCCGCAGCCGGTGCCGCGGAGAGAGGCCCGGGTGATGGCCCGGGGAGGGACCGCTGTGAAGTGGAAGTCAGGCTCAGGGGATGAATGAGGATGTGTGAAAATAGTATATGGCAAAAGTTAATGGAAAAGAGTGCCTCGTTGCTCGCGGAGACGTTATTACGTTTTTAAGGCGTTTATGAACAAATAAAATGCATCTACAACTGGGGAAAGAGTATTCCCCCCACCTGCCATGTTCCCCTCCCCACCTTTGAGCAATCCTCTTACTTATTAGAATTTCAGCATTGCTTTTCTTTGAAGTACAACCTGTATTTTTGTTATATTATTTCCATTCAGGCTGTGGAAATAAAACTTATGACAGTGTTGATTTCTCAGATCTGCTCAGAGTCTTTGAAATTTGCATTAGATTATTCTAATCACTTAGCCTCATTGTATATATTTACACAAGCACTTTTGATGTTTAGGCAGACCAGGCTGTAATGAGATGTGCAGGGGGAAATATATACCCCAAAGAAAAGGAATGCTCTTTTTTCTCAGACCACATCTTAAACTAGAAGTTTTCAGATAAAACCGTGGGTCGATGCCTTCGGGACCTGAAGGGAATGACTGTAAGGCTGGGAAGATGGAGGGATTGGCTCTGCCTTCAGCTGCAGCAGGCAGAGATGGAGCGGGGCTGGGTCCCTGCGAGTGCAAGGAAGGCGTTGAGGACTTGTCTTCTCGCACCCTTCATCACCACTGTAACCTGCGCTCCTGGCCATCCTGACAGAAGAAATTGTCCAGCCTGAACCCATGATGTCTATACCTACAGACACAAGTTTCTGGGGACTGAGCAGAAGGAGCAGCTGCCAAATCCCGGCTCTACTGAATTCAGTGGGAATAGTAAAATGTCCTTTCTTGGGGACAGCAAAAAGCCCGGGACTGTGGCGCAGTTGCGCTAGCTCTGGCCATGGCATGCAGGCAAGTCCTGCAGGACCTGTGCTCCTGCAGGCAGGAGGCAGGAGATCTGGGAAGTGTTGCAGCCATACGCTCAAGTTAGTTAATTTGGTCTCAGGGCTGGCTCTGTTAGATCCAGAACAAGAGGCGACAGTGGAGACAGAATCAACCCTTACATAGCAAATGTGACCAGGAAAAGGTGGTGGGGCAGGCCAGACAAAGGAGAAACAGATCTCTTGAGGAAGAAGATAAGGAATCTTTCTGGAAGATGCAGGACATTGCCAGTTATCTCACATGGAGTTTAGCTTCGCAAAGGCTAGGGATCATATTTCTATTTGCTTGTTAGTATAGAAAGAATATTTGCAATTCTTGAAGTAGCATAAAGGAGGAATATTCTGGATGACCCTGTTAACTTGATCTTACAATGAAATCTGGAGCAAATCATCCATTATCCAACATACTACCCTAGAGACTGTAAAAACCATGGTAAACTCTGTCAACACAGCATTAATTTTGTAACTTGAGATGGTGAAGTTTGTGGGTAAAGACCTGAAAAAAAAGAGAAGCCTGCTCCAAGAACATACACTTCCATAAACTCAATGACAGATGAGAGCAGACTTTCTAACTCACACACTGAAACTGATCTATCCACTTAGACATGCAAATGTCATGTTTTGAAAAAGTCTAACATTTTGAATTGTCACCAGTGAAAACAGCTTTCTCCAAAGGCAAGCTGGATTTTTCAGCTATCCTAAGCTTGTAAACCATGTAGAGTCAAGCAAAAAAATAAAGAACAAAATTAAAATGTTCTGCTTTACGAGGACTCAGTGATATAAAGAGGTTTTTAAGACAACATTTTCCACTTCATAATCTTTCCACAAGCAAATATTTCTAGAAGCATAGCTCCCTCCCTACCTAGAACGGGGCAGCCGGGGCCTCTTGCCTGGGCTGGAAGCGGTGTGGGCTCATTGCCAGTGCTGGGTGGGCAGTCACCAAACACGCTCCTACTGCCCTCTGGGCATGCAGCAGGAGGAACACCCCAGGGCTTTCATTCTGGCTGACTTATTTTGTCCTTATTCCTAATGTGCAAGTAATATGCCTTGCTGCACTGGTAATGAGATGCTGTGACCCATGTGAGGCACAGTCAGGAGAGAGAGAGGCTAATGGTCCTTCTTCACCTTAAAGGACATGAATTTGTGAAGCAGTCAGAAACATCAAGAGACTTGTAACTTTCCTCCCCCACAGAAGTATGACAAGACACAGATAGCACATACAGTAGGAATCATGTTTTTTTTCTCTCAGAGGTAACTGATTTCAACAGGACCATTTTGACTTATGCCACAGGTACTGCTCAGCTCCGTGTCTGTAGAAGGAGAGGGAGAAATGCATTTTGACGCCTATCCAACATTAGCAGAAATCTCCAGTGGTGGACAGGTTCATAGTACATTAGGGCTAAAGCCTCTTGCTGTAGCCCTCCAAACCTAAATGGGATCTCCTACCGGTTCTACCCTGAACTGTCATGGATGCCTAGTGTAGTCTTGCAGCTTCCTTGTGACAATAGATCAACTTTCCGTCTTGACCACTGTGATCTTACTCAGATATTCTAGGTGGTGCCCTCTCCTCTCCCACTAACAGATATGCACATAGCCCTGTATTTGGGACAATGAAGGTGAGGTGCTCCGAAGCTCATGTCCGACAGTAAAAGCAGATTTCAAAGATGTTCCTCGTTCAAATCCAGAAAATCTGACTAAGAGCTGTGTGAACTCAGACTGCTGATTATTAGTGGGGACTAACAGACTTCTGTACATCGAGGAGGGCAACTGATTTTTTTTTTTTTTTTCAACTTCTTATGACCTAAAGGAGTCGGAAGACTGCTTTATGTTTATGTCTGATAGTGTACAAAAAGACACAGAGAAATCACACCTCACCTTTCAACTTTATCATACTGTTATTCTTCTGGGAGATGTTACAGCTTTTTCTACAGTTAAAACCTACAAGTTGCTGAAATTGCTGCCATTGTTATATGCTACTCRGACATAAAACACGTCTATAGTTATCAAAATTGTGCTGTGAGGCCAATGGGTGTGAAAGACCTAACTGTGAAGCTCTGGCTCTAGGTTACTTTCTGGGTTTGTCATGGAGAGGGTGAAAGAAACGTTTATATTAGCAGTTAAAGTCTCACCAAGGTGTGTTAAACCTGAGAATCATTTTCATGTTAAAGACCTGTGGTAATTAAGCTTTGAGTTCTAGTTCAGTTTTTGGAAGCAAATTCTTAAAAAAATAAATATTTATGACTAGGATTAAAAGATGTAATGAATGGACCAGTGCCTTGAAACAGCTTCTGAAGTTAGTTTTGCTCAACTTGCTTATTCCTAATGAGGACAAAGATGATGCCTGTGCTAAGGAAGAGTGAACTGTGTGATTTGCCTGAGAAGTTTCCAAAAGCATTGATACCTTTCCTGAAATAACCCAAAATGATATAAAAAAACCCCCTTTCCTCTTAAAAAGAAACATATCAAAAGTGCATATTTCAGCATGCTTCCTCCCTGAGGACTTCTCGGACTAGAAAAAAATGGATGTTTTTTCCAATTGCCTTCAAAAGGTTTGCATGTCTGCCAGGTGTTTTGCATCTGACAGTCAAATACTGCTGATGAGAACCATCAATTCCTTCAAGGACTTGACACTGCATCCAATTTGTATTGCAAGTGACTGTAAAAGGAGGTGACTGCAGCTATTTTTTTGTTAGATTTAGTCAAAACATCCCCAGAAGAGGCAAGAGGGCATGCTGGGAATTGTTCGATGAGCCTGCTGGGAGAATAATTACATGGCCAGCAGTTTGTTCACTTCACCTTTTGTAGCACTTTCTTAGCGGTTTTTGTGTGGTTTGAGCACTCGGCTTTTTGAATTAAAGAATCTTTACTGCCATTGTCTCTTTAGCTAATTCCCGGATTAGGCAGTCTCAGATGCGCATCCCAGGGCTGCTTCTGTGTTACATGAGGTATTAGAAAATTAAAATACTTTCTTCAATATTCCCATTCTTACTTGAGATGAAATTTTCTGCACCATAGCTGTGACTGAATTTTAAGAGTTGCCTGTTCTGATTGCAATGCTTACATAGACCTTAGGCCATTTGTGTTTTAATCCTGCTTCTTTGAGCAGGATGAATGTCAAAAATTGCAACTTCAATACCATTTTCTTTTTGTTAAAATTGCACATATAAACTTTGAATTTCTTTTATGTAAGAAGATACAGCTTAAAGTTTTCAAGAGCAACTTAGGTACCAGGGAACCAAAGATCTATTAGAATTTTAATTTGACTCAGCAGCTTTTGAAAAAATAAATGGGTACGAGCCCCTGGAAGACAGTACGTGAAAGTATTACCAAAGTATTCATTCTGAGTTGACAGGAAAATCAAGACCTATGAAAGGAATCACATTAAAAACTACAGGCTGTGCTTATTCAACTGACTACAAGGGGTCCATGATAGCTGTGGGTGCCTTTTATAAGGTAGGTAGACAATTAAAAAAACAGGCTGTAACAGCAAACTCCATCCAGCAAACCATCCTGCCGAGAGCAGCCTGACTGGTTCTCTCTAGACCAGTTCTCTTCTCAGCTGCTGTTCCTGACAAAATAGACCAGCCTGAATACATCCGAAGCCAGCCCCAGTCTCCGGTTTTCTCTGGTGGGTGTAGCACATGTGCTTTTCAGCTCTCCAGTAGGAATGCATATACACAGCCGTGTGTCTCTTGCATTAAATACATTGAGATGAATACAAAGGAAGGAGGAGAAAAGGAAGTAAAGGAGGTAAAAATTACCATATCAGAGCCTTTTGGTGCTGGATATATGGAGAAAAATATATTGCTTGTGACTCCAGTGAAATGAGAGTCTGCTGTTAGAGAGTTTACTACAATCTATCTTGTTTGTGCACTTGGGGACTTCAGAAGACTAACTTTATTGGAAAGGAGCTGGAAAAAACTGGATCATTGGCCCAAGCTTAAAAAAAAATGTTTCCTTGCTATGGAAAGAATATTAACATTCTCACAAAGAAGGTTCTATAGAAACAAGAAACATATTTTTAAAGCAAAACTCCCTTTGATGTGAATCCTGCACAAAGCACAAAAAAGATAAAAGAGCCCGTGGGATCCTATTTTCTTCTGTGTGCGCTTCCCAGTTCCTCTCTTTGCTGATGGGTCACTTGGGATGTGTCTTCTTCCCAGTGGCTGAACTAGGGCATCTTAGGAGGACAGCAGGGATACAAAAATTTCCTAAAAGACGTGCCGGTGCTGTAACCAGTTTCTCGAAGGGGGAAATATTTCTGTTTYGTTTCCCCATCTTTTCTGTTTCTGCACCGGATCGGCTTCACCTTGCAGTTACTTGCACAGCAGAAGTGTAACTTGAATTACCAGCCAGAATCAGCCCCAGCAATCTGCTCCTGACAGAAGTTAGTATTGGAGAAAAATCCCAAGAAATTACCTTATGGGCAATGAAGAAATGACAGGTATATACAGTGAAAGTTTCTTTTCTTTGTTCCATTCATTAGAAATTGGCCTTCACTCTGAAGCACAGGAATTTATATCCCTTTTAAGTGTTTAGTAAATTAAGGTAATCCATATCTTTTTGAATACTGAATATCTGTCAGAGGTCAATTATGTGCTTTGTGGTCCTCATAAGATTATTTTCTTCTACATTTTTAACTCCTGATCTTTTGAGCTCCCTTTTATTTTCCATTAAAAAGCCACTCTAGCTCAGGACTACATTATTTAAAACTAAATTTAATTATCATTTTATCTAACTACTTTTATATTGAAGCAAGGCTTACTGATCTTCAATTTACAGTGATTTTAATTAAAAAAAAAAAMCCACCCAAAGCACAACAAAAAGAACCTCTAAAATCCTTTTGTAAATGATGGCTAGCTGTAGCAGAATTGCAAATAAAGGTTTTGTTTTGGTTGTTTTTTTGAGAGGGGGAGGTTAACAAGTTGGACATTTCGTCCTTAACTTTCCTCAGAATTCTATTATCCACGACTGTCCTATTTACCAGGTTCTTTTAATATCTTGTGCTGATATACCACTAGCTAACGTTACCTCAGTTCTATTGCCTAAGAGTCAGCTTCGATTTCAAAGTTAGACCTTTTAATATGCTTTGGAACATATTTTTAGAAAGTGGGGAACTTTCTTTGTACACAAAAATGTTCCTTCAAGTCAACGTTACATATGTACATTACTGGCTGTTGGATTTTCCACTTTGTTTTTAAGCTCACGTAGTTACGAGTTATGTCCACTCCTCTCATATACAGTTCAGTATTGTTAATACTTAAAAATAACAAATGATAAAATTTGTCCTGACAGAAGGAACATACCAGACAGAAACAGCTCACCTGCTCTGCACAACACACCGATAGCAGAGCTGCTTCCACAGCCTGATGCCACAGATGCCCCCAAAGGTCTACGTGGGCCCTGGTCGGTAAGCAGCGCTGAACGGACCAGAGACTCGGCTTGACGCGCTTGGCTCCGCAGCCTTTGCGCTCCCACCAGAGAGGAGGTGACCCTTCACTGGCCRGTGCATTCTTGTCACTGATACTGGAAGTAGAGCCCAAACAGGACGCAGGCAGCTTTGTTTTGTGCAAGCTGCCTCTGGGGTAGGGGGGGAGGCAACCCGAGCTGAAGTCGGTAGCTCCGAGCAGGGTCTGCATGGTACCCCATGCTCCCCAGGAAAATGCCTACGGGCATCAGAAGGCAAAGCTGGCATGGAGAGGTAGGATTTTCCTCTGGGATTTTCAGGGACATACCTCCATCCGTTCTCCAGAGGGGAAAGGTGTCGGTATCTTTCTTTCACAAACTGAGTGGCAAACAAGTCTTTTTCAGCTGGGGGTGGAGAATCGCAAGCAGTGCAGTCTTCCCATCAGTGCTGGGGAGCTAACGCCCTCAGGACTGGGGAGACCCTTGGTTAATCCTCCCTTCTCTGCTACAGAGGGACTCAAGCCCGCATCTTTTCTTCTGTTATCCCTGGCAGGCAAGTTTCTCCACTGAAAAACAAGAAAAAGAAAATAGGGTCAGAGTGAGAAATCAAGGAAGGGAAATGACTTTCTTGCCCAGGGATGTGGAGAAACTATACTACGACTCTTTTTACTGATATAAAACTAATTGCAAAAACAGAGCAGGGAAAAAGAACCAGAGGTCCCCAGAAATTGGCCTCTAGCAGGCTGAGGAATGACATTCCCCTTGTTTTTCTTTCTGACCAAACCCAGCTGGACAATGTTATGAAGATAGTGTGAGTAAGTGTGTACTGTTGGTTCCCACGCGGTGTTTCTCACACATTTAGGTCTATAGGATGCCCATGTTCATAAGCATTCAAATGACCTAAAAATAAAAGAAGGAAAAATTGCTGTAGGAAAATGCCAGTTACCCACAGGCAATGACTGGAAACCACTAAATCAAACTCATGTCATACTGTAACTAGGCTACGTTTCACTTTGACAGGCAGCCTTTTTATTTTTCACTTTGGTTGGGGTTTTTTTGTTTGTTTTTTGCTTTTGTTTTTAAGATGTTGGATGTTTTTTACTGCTAACTAAGGAAAAACTTATATTAGAAGCGTTATTCCTCTTCATTTCAGTATGAATTATCTTCCAAGTCTCTGTGAAGCCTCCCAAGAGCTATCTTTGCATGGTGGGTTACACCAGAAAGCTCTGATTTAGATTCTTATATGATTAAACACTACATTGTATAAACAAAGCAATACAACTTCATTAAAAAGTATTAATAATGAAATTCCATTACGGAAATTAATTCACATAGGCAGAAAAATCAGATTTTATTGCCATCTAACAAGGATTTGCACAGGCAGAATTTTGTCTTCATTCAATAATATAAAAGATCACATTTTCTTTCTTGCAAACATAGTTTTGAAAACAATGCTGTAGAAATCACTGCCTCATCCAGGATAGAGCAACACACTGCATCCAGGGGATGAAATACCGTCCATGTAGCAAAGAAAGAGAAATGTGTTTAGTCAGAGGTCAAATCAAAAGGAATGGGGYGGAAAGATTTCCCGCTTGCCAGCAGGAAGTAAGTTTAATTATTCCACGCCACTGCTCATCTCATCGGAGGTAATGAGCTCCATGACAATTCAGAGGCAGGCAAGTGGAGATTCTTTCTTCCAAACAGAAAATTCAGATAAGATAAAAAAGAAATGACATATTTTAAAAAAGAAAAAAAGGGAAATCAATGCAGGGAAAAATTAACAGTCTAATATCTCCACATTTAACGACAAAGATATTTCCGTTGAGAAATTACCAATGCAGATCAAGTTATTTCAGACTAAAATATTTGCAAATTTATTCCCAAATCATAAACTTGCCAAAAATCCTGCATCAGAAACTAAACTGTAAATCCACATTCTCTAGGTTGATATAAGTTGGGATGTGACCGGACGTGCACTTAAGTCTGTGAGCACGGGACCATGCCCAAGTTCTGCCATTCAGATATAGCCTAGTTCTGTAACAGTCTTCTGTGAATAACAACCACACAGAAGATGTGAAAAAGGTGGTTTCAGGTGAAGTGAACTGTGAAGTGTGAAATAAGCTTTACAAAAAGCAATGTCTGCTTCAGGAGAGTTTATTTTCAGAATTAGTTTCAACATGCACAGGCTTATGTCTGTTTATACAGATGTTTATCCTGGTGTATTCCAATTTTGGAGACTTAATCATGGTGTCAAAATCAGGAGGCTGGGCTCTCAGTAGGGAGAAAAGCGCTCCTCTGAAAGGCAATTCAGAAGAGGAGTCTAACCTGGATGGTTTCTATTCCTCTTTACAAAAGGCCCTCTCTCTGCTAATTAAGAGATGGAGGTTTGCTCACAAAGGAGTGAAAATACCTTCTTACATGCTCATTTACTGAAGCTCAGTATTTGTTACGGCCAAGGCACCATGTACCAATTACTGCCTAGCCCAATACCTTACAAATTTTTATTATGTAATGTACACACACTATATATATATATCTATAATACAGCTTGAAAAGAAGATATGCAGCAAGAGAATTTTGTACTGCAGATTGCAGCTGAAAACACAATCATCAAATGGCTTCTCTATTCTTCAGTTCTGTCATTCTTCTCAACAGGACTTCCTAAGTACTTGGGACTGTATTACCTTCTTGCCTTTATATTAAACAGCAACATGCCCAGATACCACTTAGCAGAGAATACCATTTCCATGACTTTGAGTCCTGATAGGATCTACCTTCTTTGTGGAGATTTGCCTACATAATTTAGAAATATGACCTCCAAGAAATATTTAGAAAGGAACAAAAGAAATGGTGCTTTCAAATGGAAGAGGTTCTTTTGAAATGGAAACCAACCTGGAATAGGTTGCTCAGAGAAAATACAGGCAGTGGTACAAAGCCCTACACCCAGAAAATTGGAAGAATTTGTAGTGTAAGTGGAGATTTTAAGCCCTTTATAGCTCCTACAGGATTGCACCTCTTAAGGAAGATAAGAAATACAGATGCTTTTTTTTTTCTGATGGGAAAAAAAAGAAGTCAGGTACCGGGATGCAATAGAAAAGAACAAATTTTAGGACCTTTAAAGGGTCAGTGCTCTTTTTTACCCACCTTCTCAAAAGAGAATGGCATAAAAGAACACATTCTAAATTTCCCTTCCCCAAATGAATTTCCATATGTCTGTGATATATAAGACAAGTCAAGATAACATCACAATTGTGAGGCAAACAGACATTCTGTTTTCATAATGGAAAATTCTAATAGCTTGAGACTTTTTAATTAGAGCATTGAATCTCTGCTGCAGTACCAAGCTCCTTCTACCAGTGGACAGCTGATTTAGTGACTATCCAGGCCTTCCCTGCATTCTTTAAATCAAAGGTGAAGGAACTTTCAGGATTATTACTGAAAATTGATCTCTTTAAGGAAAGCCATTGTGAATTCTTTTCCCCTTTTTTATAGAATAAGTTTTATAGGTAATTAAATTGAAGTATGGTTTTAGACATATTTATATTATATTGCTGCTGGCTGCTGTTGTTGCATACACTGCAACTGCTGTAGAGGGACAAGAGATGCAGCCTTTCTGTCAACAGCAGCACTGCAGTGGTAATGACAAATGGGAAATCTTCTCTCACCCACGGCACAGAATGTGAATATCAGTGGCTCCTGTGCACTTAAGGAAAGATTATGCTCAGATGTTTCCTATTTAATCCCTACCAAATCCAAATCTATCTAGCAAAGATAAAAAATTACTATTTTTACTTATTGACTTGATTGGTTATCCCATTATTGGTTAACCAGCCAGAAAGCACAAAACGCTGGCCTGTCTGCCCAGCATTCGCTCCATCAGCATTGCAGACTATGAGGCAGCGTGACTTTTTTCTCCCATCTCTACATGAGGAACCTGAAGCACGTTCTTATGAAGCAAGCAAAGCAAATCCTTCAACAACCTCTAAAAACAGGTTTTAAATTGCTGAAATTATTGTCTTCTAACAGAACTATTTCTGAGCAGCTGGGAAAAAGGTGGAGATAGTGAGATCCCATTTTACTTCCTCTAGATTTTTCTTCCAAGAGAGCTCAGTATGAAGACAGTGACTTGGTATGGACTGAAGCAGGTTTTCAGGAGGACTGTGATTTGGGGTATCCTCATCACAGATTTGGCTAGAGATACTTTAAGATTTTATATGAAGCACAAGAATTCCAGAAACATGGATCTGACTTAACATGAAGAAGCAAAGGAAACATGGCTTGAATTCACCCTTACAGAAAAGTAGGCTTCGTATGTGCGTGTTTGCTTTTCTATATTGCCCTCTGTTAGCAGAAAGATGCATTACTGGCAATGCATTACACTGTGCAGGAATGAGGTGCCTACATCCTAGGGCTAAAAAAATTTCCAGTCAGTCATGCTCACAGCACTCAAAAAAACCAACACAAAAAACCTGAAACAAAACAAAACAAAAAAAACCTCAGTCCCACATCCCAGGACAGCATATTAAAGCTACAGCCTAGTAAGGCAGCCTTACTTTTGTTCTGTGGCTAGTGTTTTACACTAGCTCTGCACACTGCTTGCTATGGTATCCCAGTTTTGTTTTTCCTTGATTGGAAATAAATCAGCCCATTTTTAGCTTAGCGGATCTGAAGGTAAAACATAGGTCATTGTTCTGGTATTTCTCAGTTCCCAACTTCATCATTCTGAACCTCTGGCCAGCTGCAATTCAACTTGACAGAGGTGGAAAAGTCTCTTGTATGTTATCTTTCAGCATGTTTCATGAAAGTAGGTAGTTGGGAAGAAAAGAGGAATGCTATTTGTGCACCTCTTGAGCGACAGCCTCCTTTAGACACTGGGGAAATCATATGCTAACTCTCCCTGGGGACAGTGTTCCCCAAAAAACTGTGCTCAAGGAACTCCACGTTATTATTAATGAGTTTGACAATAAGAGCTGGTCACAGATCAAAGCCATACTCTGCCGGGTTTTGTACACAGATAATCTCTGCTTCACACCTTTCGTAAACCACAAATCAACAGATGGTGAGAACAAGAGACAGCAGAGATCAGTAAGGTAGGCAGTTCTGTGGTACGTGGCCTGCTATCAGCGCTTTTTCAGACATCACCACAGAAGAAAATTTTAAAGGGGGACAAAAACATTTTATTCTCCTTTGTAGGTAGAAAAAGCACAATCAACTTTGTGTAGTGAAGTAGAGCTGAAGAGACAGAACATTGATGCATTCCCTTTTGTTTGAAACCTCACCAAGTCAGCCACCACAAACAGGGAACACCTAAGTGCCTACGGTTCTCCTATGTACTGGATTTGCAAACTTCAAAGCCAGTGACCTAAACTCCTTTGTGGTGACCCATTTAGCTTACATTTATGGTGTTGTGCCTAACGATACTGTTCCACTATATCAAGCTCTATCTCCCTGTCAGGAAAAGAGAAGCASTAGGAAGGTTTTGTGTTAGGATCACCCCGCAGAATTAAACACCCCCCAGGCTCTCAGTCTTTCAGCCTTTTGCTCAGAACCAGTCTCGTGCTTGTTTTAGTTCTGTTTTGCCTATACTCCTTTCTCAGGTCCACTTAGTGCACAGGCTTCCATCAGTGATAGTGCTGCATTCTGCCTATCTGCCCACTTGTACAAGTGTGTTGGGCAGATAAGAAAGAAAAGTACCTAACATGGATAAATACAGACATGTATAAAATGGAATGGCAGGAGGAGGGGTAGCAAAAAAAAAAGCCCCAACCAATCACAGGTTGTGTGCATTTTGGATAGTTAGCAATAGTGTGCACGCCTTCATCTGTCCTTTACACTGTTTGAATGTTTTGTATGTTGAGAGGCTGTTACCGAAAGAGCACATCAGCTGGAGGCATCACTTCAGGCATTTGCCTGAAGAAGCTGTCAAGGGGATACCATCAAAGAGGACTGGACACCACCAAGAAAAAAGAAAGGGCTGGTGTGGGGTGTGTGGATGATTAGCAGGGAAGAAGGAAACTGGTTGTACTGGAGAAAGAGACTGCATTTCAAGAAAGAAAAGAAACTGCGCATGCAGGGATCAGGAGAACAAGTATTTCCCTCAGTTTGATTTAAATTTACTGAATGCCCTACAAGTGGATGAAAAACTCTTGCAGGGGAATACATACAAGTAATCTGGAGTGGTTTTGGCTGGTTTCTCTGGATTTGTACTTCTCTTCTGCTAATTACAGAATAATTCATTTCTGTAGGTCTCCTGAAGTCTGTGCATGTGTTTGAGCTGGCGGCGCCATGCCCATGAAGATGCGACCTTTCAAGTCAGCACAGTGACGGGACAGCATCTTGGGAACCAGCAACAGCAAATGGAGCTGAGGTTCCGCACCCCTGTTTCCTATGGACAGAGTGTCGGTACCATGAAAGTGAGAAAGGCTGGAGCTCACTACACGGCTGGATCCTACTGCCAGAGCACAGCAGGGATGGAGGCAGGCGGTGCCACCAGCACGTCCAGGCACCCGGCATGCTCCAACACACCCCCGCAGGGGACAGACAAACTGCTTTCCTCGTGGGCACAGCGAGCATAGTGCCCATTAGCAAGAGGCTCCGGTGGCTAATTGAACCTGCTGGTATAATTTTTCCTCCCCCTTTTTTGCTTTTATGATGTCTGATGTTCACTATCAAATTTGTGTAAAAACTGGGTGTAGCAGGTAAGATAAGATTGCCTCAAACACCTTAGTGCTTTTGAAAGAACTAAACCTAGAAGAGAAATCTTACCTATGTACTTAGGGAGTTATAAAACATTACATTTGTGGCTTTTGCTTCTTTTTACATGCAAACCAGAGTAACACCCTATTTTCTATCAACAAGTAAGCCTGAATTAACTGAGGGCATAACCCCCTGGTTACCCTGAGCAAATATTAGGGCAGACTATTGTCAAAACATGTGGCTCTGTCTCTTTGGCAGCAGCCTGTACTTGCGTCAGTACAGAGTGACTGCAGAATCACAGCCTCAGCTTTATTCATCTTCCCCAGACTTGTATTGTCTCATGAAGACAAAAGAGAAACTTCAGACCGTGGCTTGAAGGCATGCCCTTATACGTTACCTTCACTTCCATAGCCCCATGTGTCAGTCCTACTGAATATTTTTATGAATAGAGTCATAATATCATAATTTGGATCCTCAGTCTCAGGCCCTGTAACAAGAAGAGGAGCAAGGCTGTCTTGCCCTATCTTGTACCTTTCCAGATTACTCCCTTTTCCCCTGTAGTCACTGGGTTTCCACATCTATGCTTTTCACCAACAAAAGCATCAGCACAACCTGGAGAATTTCCTTTCTGTCTGAGAATGAAAAGCAATACAAAATATTCCTTTTCATTCATTCCTGGCCCAAAGTTGACTTCTGTTCTCATCTTGTTAAGGAAACAAACAGCTAAACTGAACAAAAGCCAAAGGCATCGTACCTTTCTTCCCTAGACTTGGGTGTTGACTCCTCTCAGCACTGATGCCCTCCAGGAGAGACAACTAGCTCCAGGTGCTTACAATTCCTCCAGCTAATCATCTCCTTCTGGCATGACACGTCCTATTACCTCCCTTGTGCTTTCAAACCAGAGGTGTTATTTCTTTCATTGTAGGTTACATGTAATAAGGATGAATCCAACACAACTACCATTTATGTTAAATAGAGGTTGTAAAAACTACACTTGGAAAATCCTCAGTAACATCTGCTGTACTGGAAAACATCTCTTCTGTACAGTATGGCAAAATAGGGATTCTATAGTTGAGAGTTTAAGCAATTTCTCATGGTTCCAGAGAGAAATTTTTTCCAGCAAACCTGGATATTAGATGTAGAAACATAACAGATTCTGATTTTTATCTTTATTTCATTTTTTAAAAGACTGTCCCTTACCAAAATTATCATTACAGCTCACAACAAGCATTGGTCTTTGCTCATATTATGCCAACCTTTAGGATTCTTGAAGTAAGCTTGGTATTATCAAGGCTTTAACTTTACTGAGATCAGGCTCACTGACATGAAAGGAAGTATTTCTATGAACATTAGTGGGAGCTAGATCAGGGTTAATTAAAAAAGCCCAACAGTTGTGTGAGCTTTTGCTTTTAGTAGTGAAATAAACAAGAGGATAAAAATTGAGGAACACAGTTTGGGTAGTCTTAAAGTTTTAGGTTCCTGAAAAAAAATCGTCTCACAGGATTTCAGCTTATATGGCCTAAGACAGAACTATAGAAAAATGCGGTGCAAGCTGGGAGGACTTTTATGCTGACATAATGGTTATGTCGGGAATAACAAGTGAAACAAAAGTTGCAAAAGCTTGCAGATTCTAGCAGAGGAACTAATTTCAACAATAAGAGGAACCAAAACAGAGGAAACTGAAATAATTAGATTAGCTTAATTGTAACCATTTCTAAATAACGACAGGCATGGAAACGTTCAGTCATTTTGTAAAAGGAGTAACCTGTGAACGGCAAAAAGCAGCGTTCTCTTTAACACGCACAGCTGGCAAGAGAAGAGGCAACCTGTTCGACACAAATCATGTTCATTCTTCCTGCATACTGGCTTAAAAATCCAGGCCCTTTTTCTTTGGTAAAGCTCTGGTTCAGGTTTTCATTGTCTCACATGTCCACAACTGAAGCTTCCTCTTCCTGGTTTCAACAAATCTACTTTCTCCCCCTGCAAAACCATCTAACACATTGCAGTAAAAATTATCTTGCTGGCTTAGCACCTCTATTCTATTTTCACATACTCTGCACCCCTCATCTACCTCTTTCTTCTCCTAATGCATCAAACAAGCTCTGTACCTTGCTGTTACCCACTTCTCTCAAAGCACACACCGGTCAGTACTCACTTGCAGCTGACCAAGAAGATAAGAGATGGGTGTCCAGCTGCTGGTGCTCTCCAATACTACTCCTTCCTCTTTTATCACATGCCTTTTGCAAATGAAAACCTTCCTGTAAAGAAAATCTACAAAGTCATTTCAAATCTCTGCTTAAGACTTACTGATGCCTTCCCATGCACATAACACCTGACGGTGACTCATTGCCCCTATGCTGTTGTTACTGCCTTTATACTTATTCCAAATTCTCAAGCTCAGCTGGATGCTACTTTTGGTTTTGCATCTGCTCATCTTCTTATCATGTACTCAGGTTACAGGATCTGCGAGGTGAGGGCTGGGCTTTGTTTCCTACAGTATGTGACTGCTTTAGAAACACTCCGTTACAAGATGAGAGGTTAAGCCTTTCAGAGGTGTGTGCACAAGATCTCAGCTCATGTAAAGCCTGGGACATATGTGGCTGAAAGCCAGCTTCCTCATGTGCCCCAGAGAGTGCTGAGCCTGTGTTTAGTTTTGAAAACATCCCTGGCTTTTCCCTTCAGCTGGGATAAAGCGGTATGCTCCTGCCTCGGGGAGGTGGGAATGGATCACTGTGATACCCTAGGTTAGAAAGAGCTCTGTGAGCAGTTACCCGCTGATACCCTTTTGGATCATTCTACAAGAAAGAAATAAAGTCCCTAAAAGGACCAGGGACAAAAAGTGACAGTGCTGCATTACAATCCACTTTATTAGGTTGATATACCTAAGGTTTGGTTCCCTCTGACTGCCTTCAGTCATCAGCTGTGGAAGCACTGCTGAAGCACTGCAGGCTTCGTCACAGTGAGAATCTCCTCATTGCAACTTTTTATTCAGGAAGAATTGTCACGGGGCAACCACTTGAAAAATAAGTAGCTGTGTAGCTGTACACAGAATAGAGTCTGTGCACCTGGTTTTCTTCCCAGAGCCAAACTGCAGTCACCAATCTTGTCACCGAGGAAGATGGCCGTGCTGTGGAGCRTGACAGCAGGAACAAAGAATGACTTTTGTGGGATATGGAGGACCAGACTTCAGGGTAGCTTCAGCTCCTCCCTTTGCAGTCTTTTCAATCTTTGGGGGCACATATTAAGGGCTGTCTGTAGATATACAGGCAAATTTGTCACCAGGTGAAAGTTCTCATGTAACCAAGGCAAGTCTTCTAATAAAATTCAAGATTTTTAATTTAAGCATTCTCATCATTATTTGATGAAGACTCAATGCAGCTGCACAGCAAATCACTACTCATACATCATTCATTGACATCAGTAATTTTCAAAGAAACAGTGCCTTGGAATGTGCTCTCCTATCTCTTAGAAAGAAAATAACAAAGACATGCAACTAAAGACAAAAATACTAGGAAGAGGCGTGCATGCTGCTTTGATGTCATGACCACTCTAATTAGTCAGGAACTGACAGTAGACCACACAACACTATGAAATCATAGAGGAAAAAATTGGGTAAATGGCAAGGTCTGTAGGTGTCTATTGGAAGTAGACTTTACAATTTACTTAAATTCTCTCTGTATGTGCATGCACATACATGTAAAGCCATATCCTGTAAAGAAAGGAGGAGTTAAGCAGAGAAAAGAAAAAGGCAAAAAAAGGCAGGAGGAAGAGTGGAGCAAAGCATCATTGCTGAAATGAAAAAGAGGTTCAGAAGTAAGAGAAGAAAGGCCAGCAAGAAAGGACTTGGCCATCAAGCAGCAAAGGCCGCTTCTCAACAAGCGGTGACAAATTGCTCAATATCCTTCCTTCCAGACTGAAAGGAACCGATGGCAGGAGGCATTGGGGAGCAGGAGATACGCCCTGTACAAATTTGGCAGGACCACAAGATCTCTAGTCCACAGCACTTGCACATCCAGGTCACCGCACAGTGACACACTGTTGACAGTCAACAAAAAGAAAACTATTTACTTTAGAGATTAGCCCTGGAAAATGGGAACGACCATCCAGGACCCAACGGCCTATGACAAAAGCAACATCATTTCTCATTACTGGACTCTTTCACAGAGTAATGAATCTTTTCAGAAAGCTTCTAGGCAGCGGACTCTTAGATTCATCTCCCCTTGTCCCCACTGAACAGTCTTTCACTGGGCAAGCAGCCCGAGTCATCTGAAAGAGCGTGGCCTCTCAGAAATCATGGGCTGCTCAGGGTGAGTGAAGGTGGCAGAAGCAAGCTCTTGCAGCGCTGAATCCTGCCTGACCTCAGAGGAGCCGCTTCATTTATAATAGCCTCCTCTTCATTTTCTGAGGCTTAAATTATGATAGTGCATTTCTTGGTTACGAACATTTTAACACTGACATATTGCAATGTTAAAATTGGAGTGTCATTTCAGGAAAACCTATAGCCACCCGTGAAAGAAAAATATAAACGACAACAAACAAAGAAGTCAACATGAAAAACTTCTTGGGAATAATATAGAGATATCTGTAAATAATACAAATACAGGTTTAATAGAAAATAGTCACACACAGAGATCACTGAAAGTAACTATGAGAAACCTGATAAGGGAAAAAAATGCGAGGCTATTTGTGTAAATACTGAGGAAGAACAAGGACCTTATGATGTGACATGCTCAGAAAATATGGATTCTAAGCATACCTCTATAGTATGAATATGGCAGTGAATTTGGTAACATCTATATTAACCCATTATAAGGAGTTTCCCTCTTTCCAAAACATGTCCCCAGTAGTTACCATTTCCCTCAAATCTGTTGCTTTCAATGATCTAAATACTAATCAAAACACAACACTACGGTACTTCATGAAATTGGACCAAATGCCACAAATAGGTAGCATTTGGAAAAGGATTTTGTTATGAAAAGTTCCTTTCCCACATCCTCTTTTTTCATTCAGTTTTACCTTCCATCTTCAGTTAGAACTTCTGAAGATCCCTCTTTCTCTCGCTGTCAAAATAAACAACGAAATATTACATGTGGATTTTCCAAAGGCTTTATCAAAGGATATTTCAGGTCATTTTTTAGGGAAAAGTGCAGTCTTCTCTTTATGCCCTTAAAAGCTGGACGCCTGGCAAGATATGGCTGAACACCCGGGGTCTGGTCAGTGCAATCACTTACATTTTCAGAACAGGTTATGATTACGATGCTCTAAGGTTAGCAACCAGCACGGAAAGCATCCACGTGTGCTTTGTACTGCGGTCCAAGGGGCAACTCACGGCAGCCCGCCGGCTCACGCAGAGCTGCCCGAGGCACAGCCTGAGACCCGTAGCTAGCGCAGGTCGAGCGGCAGTGCTTGGGTGCACACCTCAGTTCCCAGGCAGGTTTTGTGTGTTGGGCTCTGCTTAGCAAATAGATTTACTCCTCTGTGTTCCACAGAGAGCAGAGTCTGTAGCTGTGCTGCTGAAGTGTTCCACAGAAAATAAGGCACCATACATGGGGCAAAATTCAGGAGTCACTGGGGTCAAGACCACCTTTTGTCATCTTTTCAGTCAGCTAGAGAAGACCTCCAGAATGCTGCATGGCCCAGACTGAGGACTCCAGCATCAGTGGCGGTTAATCCCGCTTTTATCTGGTACCTTTAAAGGCTGCATCAACCCTGACATTTCTTGGCATTTCTTTCTCACAATTAGAGATTTCTTCTTTTTCCTTTTTTTTTTTTTTTTTTTTTTT
>JAYKAV010003443.1:2594497-2610528 GCA_035582835.1 Phoebastria nigripes
TTTTTTTTTTAACATTTCCTCAGAATACTGAACTACTCTGAGGGTCAGCCCTAGCCAAGCTGGCAACTTATCAGAGGAAAAAAAACCCTTTTCCTCAAAGGATATAGCCAGGGGACATTTACCATGGGAAAATATAGTTCTTTTTTTGGTAACAGATCCAGCAGCACACAGCGAGTCAGAAGGGAACTCTGTAATGTGGGGATGAGAAACAGGGATGCCTAAGCAATGTTACCTCCTCTATCTTGTCTTGAGATATTCTTCACCCTGCGCTGCACCTACGGACAGTGTAAGAAACTCATCTTAGCTTTGGTCTGCTCCTCACATGTTCTTAAGTGCTGCAGGGTGAACGTTCGGCAACCGGGGGCATTCTCATGACATGGGGTGGGCTCGGGGTCTTCAAATGCTGGAAGCAGTTAAAGCTACAGAAACAGTAAGGAACAAGTGGGAACCATTTCCCCCAGAGCCAAAACAGTCTGCTGGCTAAGGTTGCAGAAGATAGATGCTAATTCTGTGGCTTCAAAGGTTTTTGTGGTTCTCCAGCTTCCCCACATGGCATTAAGCAGAATGAAGAGCAACACCTACAGCATGAGCTCTGCCAAGAGCTCAAGAGCACTTACTATTACGCATTTGTCACTGCAGGTCCACAGCCAATAACGCCAGGGTGGCGCATGATCACCCAGCAGTACTAATTTGATCTGGATCAGGCCATGGTAGTTTTGGCAGATTAGCCAGAGTACACACCACAGAGTGCTTTTTACGCTCATTTTGTGAGAATAAGCAATACATGATCTGACACAAAGCATGCTGGTACAACATTAAGCTGTTGAACCTACTGCTTTTAAACAAATCTGAATTGGCAGGGTGAGTTTACACTAGATCACTGCTGTGCGCCATGCGGTCAGAACCTTTCTGATCCCAATTTAGAAGTTCTAAAGTTGGATTTACTGTATAATCAATAGATGACCTCATCTGAGCTCTTTAAAATGAATCTGCTCAATGCACTGCATGCCACATGGTACACTACTACTAACTACGTCAGTAGAGAAGTGTGTTTCAATGACAGCTGGAATTTCCCTAGCCCCTCTCCCTCTTGCTTCAGCAGTAGACAGAATTCCAGTAGGGTGAAAAAAGATGAGCATATGGCTAAACCCATTACTGACATTCTTATAGCATTTAACTTCTGTCCCTGGGCTTGTTTAAATGCAATTTGTGGTGCACCTTCTCTTTTTCCCAGCAAGGACTGCTGACGATGGAACACGTACACAGGCTAAAGCTAAAAGAGATCCAGTGGAAAAGAGGGATGCAAACTGAGGATGCATGTGTCGAGGGCCAGGAAATATTTTATGGAAACATCATGCCTTATAGGAAGATAAATATGCAGCTGAAAGGCAATGATGTAAGACTTATGGGAAACAGCAGTTCTGGGACCCGTTACCACAGCTACCTCAAGAGAAGAAAACAGTAATTCATATTATGAAGCAATGGTAATGAAAGGGACGTTGTTCATGGTGTGACTAATGCTTGCAAAGACACTCAGTTCACATGTGCACAGGCTACAGAAGCTGGGTGCCATTCTTGCAGCCAATGTGTATAAACAATGGGCAGTTGATTGCAGCTGACATGCAATATCAGGAGCGCTGATAAAACAGCAATATTAGACTCGATAATTAGGTGGAAGAATTAGCCTCATTTTCAGGCTAAACAGCAAATGCAGTTGCCCATAAGAAAACTCAGAAAAGCAAGTCATGCCATCATTTAAAACATATTATGGCTGATGTACAGAATATCAATCATAGCTGGCCAGCAGGGCAGGGCAAACCACAGGCTTGAATATTGAATTAAGTACCAGATTTCATCTGAAATACAAGGAGGAAGAGAATAGTAATCAGGAAGTCTCTATTCTCTCCCAAAGAAGATCTCTCTAAAAAGCATCTATTATTTTAAGGAGAGAGTCTCCCGGACAGCAGATTGAGTTTAGAAGCAGACCCTTCTGGGTCTATCAGTCAGTCCATCCCAGCCTGCCCAAGCACAGGATTCACAACATGGAAGTTGGTCAAGCCCAGGCAGAGATGCAAAGAGGAGCCACTGAAGCTAGCAGCAAATGCATCACAACCTCTTCTCCAAAGCTGGTGTCAACCCAAAGCCACTGAGCAGCGTGCTGTAAATAACTGAGGTCAGTCGACCTGACCAAATAAGCCTTCCTACTTTATATACCTGCGGCGTCTGCAATGTCAGGCAGAGTTTCTACTGTGACAGAAGATACAAATCAGACGTTAAAACCTTTGCCACATCACCAGGTACAATTATTAATGGAAGACAGGATCTCAGCTGCCTGCCAAGGGACCCCACGTCAACTGAACCAGATCCAGAGAGACTCATTGTCTTAAACATCACAACACTCCCACCTGAAAAGAGGACAGGTCAAAAAAGAAGGTGCGAAGGTGTGACAACTATTAAATGTGCTGGGAATGGAATATTAGACTGAATATTCACAACCTGCAGCTGAGCAGAAATGAAATCCCCTAAACATTAGATATCCTTTGAGGAATTAAGAGCCATTAAGTATATACTCACAAGACTTCAGCTACTGCATAAGACTCTCGTAACTTGTGAAGCTTTTAAAACAATTGGTTTACAATGAATACTGTAAGGTAAGAACAGACTTAAGAACTGGAACTCGTAAAACGAAGTAAAAAACCACGCTATGAGCGAGACACCGATTTTGAAGTATTACATCCTTTACAACAACTACAGCAACAGTTCTGTGCCCCAATAGGAGTCCGAGGAACAGCAGCACTGATGTAAAACTAATGGTCTATAGCATACATGAGTAGACAGACACGCAAATGCGCACGGGTGGAAAAGTAGATATAATCTGTGCTCTTGGGCATGGAGCAATTCTTTTGCAAGATAAAGTGGATACATGGCCTGCTCACAACAAAACATCACAAGTGCAGCGAGCAGAGACAGTGCATGTTGTAGCACTGGATATAGCACAATGACAACCGGGCAGTTCCCTAACTGCAGCAGACGTGCGTAGCAGGCACTGTTTCCAGGGACAAGCACTACACCCAGACGCACTGCTAAAGGCTCTGTGGAGCTGTAAGCACTCTCTCAACATATAACAATATTTCTCCATTGGGCTTTCACTGAGTCAAAACACTCACACTCCAGAGTTGGCCATGCTGTCAGGAGTAAGTGCCACAGAGACTGCTCTCTAAGGAGTAAGTAGCTGTCTAAGCAAGGTAAGATTTACTTAAAAGGGGTAAAATATAATCCAGAAAATTATGGGTTGGTTACTTCCCACTTGGGACATCAGCCACTTTTAGGCACGTCACCAACAATACTGGACTCAAGACTAACTAGTAATTCTTCTCAAAGGAGCAAGGTATTTACATAGTACTGCCCTATTGCCAGTTCTTGATCTTTGTTGTTTTGAAATTCATATTGTTATCCCAATTATAATTTATTAGAAGCGCCACTCCCATTTCCCTCCTGTATTTATCATGAAGAATCTGCAAAAGAGTAATATGGAGTATCTCAATTTTAGCAGCTGTTGGCACATGTCTCATCTGAAGAGGACTAAACCCAAGACAAACTTTCCACTGTTCTTTCAGGTCACTTACATGATTTTTGAAGTACATTTTTTCCCAGTTGATCCCGACAAGGTATGACACTAAGGTTTTTAAAAAGCTTTCCCAATAGCATTTTATAGCAGAGCTGTCCAAGACAAGAAATGGCACATTAGTGATGCAAAAAGCTTCTAACTCAGTAAAATGCTGTCCTACAAAACGTTCCTTCTTTTTTTTTTTCCTCCAGAAAACAGCCTCTGCATCCTTTCTGACTCTTTATCGGTCTTTTCCATTTCAAAGTCCATTTATGCAAGGTATTTGTCAAAGCTTGTTTACTTCCTTGCAATCCATGGAAATATTATGTGCTATTAAAACCAGGTCAACATTGATTTAATAGTCTCTCTGGGAACTTTTATGTTTGGTATCAATCTCTGCCACTATCTTGCGATAGTAGCCTTGTTTAAGATCAGTGCCTGAGGCCAAAAAGGAAAGGAAAGCTCTTTACCCCTGAGACATCTGGAGTGGAGCCTCCCCCACCCTCACCGGAGTGCTTTGCAGTGATGGTGAGGAGAGATGAATGAAAGGGATGAAAGAAATGTTAAGGAGAGACCCTTTTTTTGCTTACATAGATTGGGCAGTCCTGCAATTTAAACCAGAGCAAACCGTCTATGCCCAAACTGGGCATAGAGGTGAGAGCATTTACTTTTAGAACAGCAATTTCCAGGCTTGGGGTGCAAAGGTAGCCTAGAAAAGGAACGAGAAAAGTAAGAGATTCTGTTAAAATGTCTCTTGTAACTGTCTAGTGTGAAAAGTGTTCGATGCCTCCTGAGAACCAAGAGACAAGAATCCATTTAGGAGTCTCCCAAATGTGCAAGAAGTCTTTCTTGCTAGGACCTGAAAAAAGAGCCACTTCAGCAATGCTGCAGAGCAGAAGAAAGGAGGAGTGGGGGTACGGAACAAAAAACAGAGATGGAAGTGCCTAGAAAGTGGGGACCAGCTACCGACACTTATGCCAGTCACTGTCAGGCGGCGGTGAACCTGGCTGCCCAGCTCAGCCTGGCAATGCCAAACTCAGCAGGTGTTGCTGCGGGGCCGAGGTTTGTGTTTTGCACAGGGGAGATGCTGGGTCCTTCCACATCCCAGTAAGAAAGGCACAGCCCAGAAAATTTGCTAGCACATTATTAAATCTTACGTCGCTCCTGATGCTGGGAACCCTGATACGATACAGTACCAAGCAGACCTCTGCGAAGGGCATGCCGATCCCACCTGCGGTGATGTTCACCCCTCTAGGTTCAGCAGTCTTCTGATAGAGTCTTGCTCACAAAACAGATTCATCAGTCATTGACAGGAATGAAGACTGGGATGGAGACTTAGCGTTGAAGAGTCCCTTGGACAACGTGCTCTAATATTATCTCTTTAATAAAGCTAAAGTTTCTGAACAGGTGCATATAATATTTCAAATGGGCAAGACAATACACTATGCATACTCTTATGATTAAATACACACTGACTACACGTACATTGACTAATTATGCATGGACTATGCACACATTGACCAATTATACACAAAGGCATACGCCTGGATTAGCCATTATGTGGATCAGTAACTACACGGACAATAGGCTTCAAGAGGGGTGTGTGGATACTGTAGTTGCCTTCATGGATTTCCTCAAACAGGAAAAGATTTATGAAATAGCTACATTTCATGAATTAAGCATTATGTGTTATCCTGGTTGTCTACTTTGTTGTTGTTTTTCTTTTTTCCTTGCCAAGATGTTATTGAAGCCAACTGACTCATTTTTGCATGTTGGAAACATTAACCCATTGCACACTAGGAAACTGGGTTTAATATTACAAAGCTTATGGGTGGAGAGGTTTCAGCTCATTTTTCTCTCTTCTTCCTTTAATGTGGTATTACCTGCTATTAGCAACTGATTTATTGTTACAAAAGAAGAAAATCAGCTCATTATGACAAGAAAGCTTAGATTAATTTTCTGCATTTCTCAAGCTGTGTTTCAGTAACAGCCCATTTAAATTTGCCACTGGTCCCTGTTACTGCCAGTCTAGTCATGGAAGAACAGTTTTTCTTACCCATACCTTCGGAAGAAGAGTTTTTCTTACCCATACCTTCGGAAGCAAGAATAGAAGCATGTTTCCCAGCATAACAACAATGCTATGTAGGCTTCAATGGTCTGGCAACAAAAGTCAGGATCCTGTAGAGAACCATCCATAAAATGTCCATCCCAGCAAAGACAGGCATAGCTGGTTCAAGCAAAAATCCAGGCAAACTTCTCAACAAAAAGGCTACAAAGACAGGAGCACTAGAACTTGGAGAAAGAAAAGGGAAGGGTTCAGAAGAAACATCAAGAAATTATAATTTTTAGGCATGAGTAAGTAGCGTATATCTGAAGCACCTTTGTAGATAGGCGGGTAGTACACTATGAACTCATACCTTCAAGTCAGCTCATTTGTGTAAATGATTGAGACCGTCAGATGGAAAAGTTGGCCACACACACGGGCTTCAATTTGGTTTAAGTATACACAATTTTAATTTTTATCATACCTGTTCCTGGCTATCACATTTAGTCTTACATAACCGTTGACTTCTCCCTTCCTTCTGTTTTCCCTGTATTCTTTTTAGCTTTAGTTGAGTGTAGGGGATAATAAAACGGATAGTGGAATAAGTGAAATATAGATATCCAAAGCAGTCCAAGCTGGCTATGCTTCAGCAGCTGAATTGTAATTTGTTGAACTCCTGCTGAATTTTGTTCAAGGGTATGCAGAAAGCGTGTTTTCTTGCCGATGAAGGAATGGTTCACATGAACCAGATTAATCGTTTATAACACAAAGCAACCAGCATCAGTAACACTTGGGACCATTTTGTTTCTAATGCATCTTGAAGGAAAATTGGTTGAGCTTCAGCTGTGGCGAAGTCTATAAGCAAAGCTTTTACACATGCTTTATCTCAGTTACAGCTTCAGGAATGCAGCTAAATATGTTGGAAATGAATAAAAAAAAATCTGTGCATCTGTAATAGGATTCTTAGGCGGCTCTGACCATTTGGCTGTGATAAAGCAACATTTGGAAAACATTAGGGAAATGCCTCGGGGAAAAAGCTCCCTCTCTGGTAGTCTTAATTTTCAAAGGGCACAAAAGAGACTCAGAGACTGCCACAATCTGTTATCTTCAGTATCTGTGTTCCTCTTATACACCTTAAACTGCTGTTGGTTTTTGAAGGTTATCTTAAAACAAAGACCCCTTTTGGGCAAAAACATTCAAATACTTCAGAGCTTTAAGCAAACACATTGCAGGGCCTCCCTTGGAATAGACAGTGCTAACTGAAAGTAGATACGCAATTAGAAAGGAGCTTATTAGTGAATAAGCTGAATATACAACACAGTAGAATGTAGAATGACCCAGTACAGGAAAATGATACAGCATGTACTTCATTAGCCTTTTTTCCACCAAATAGCAAGATAAATGTTGTCTTCATGTAGAATATTTTTAACACCCCAGTTTTGAAAGCCAGGTCCCATGCCAATTTTTACCTGGAGTGAGATTAAGAAGAATAAGATTTATAGGGCTGAAAAGCTAGGACTTCTGTTGTTATGAGTCAATGAATGTTATAATTGTTTTTTTTGTCCATTGTTTTTCATTTGATGGTTTTCCTTTTTAGGGATGACTTCTCACTGAGACATTGAATGAGTTTTGACACCTACATAATTGCCAAATCGTAAAGATGGTTAAGGACGTGGTAGACTGACCATGAAAGTGAAAGAGCTATTTTGCTAAGCAGGAAAAATTTGCAAGAAAAATCTTCTTAGACTGTTTCCACTCTCTTTGAGATTGCATTAGTGGTCACTCTATTAGTCTTTGAAAAACATTAAAATATTGGTACTAATCTAAAATCTTTAGCATACAGTAGATTTCCTGTAGAAATGAAAATTTTCTCCCATAATATCAGAACTTTTCTTCTCTAGCTTTTTCTTCAGACAGCAAGCAAGCAAGCTACATTGCACTAATTGGAAAAGAAGAAATCCAAATACTGCATTTCTGCACCCTGAAAAAAATTTAAGCCAAAAGAGTGTGTTGTTACTTTACTTAACTCCTCAAACTTCATACTGTGGCAGAGTTTATCAACAAAATGCGATACAACAGTAACAGTTGCAAGATAGCAACTCATAGTTCAGGAAAAATCAGAAATATAAGTCCATTTGCTTCAGACCACCAGAAAGTCTTTGGGGTTTTTTTGGGTTTTTTTTAAGAGCCTGGTGGCAGTAGACCACCTGATATATTTGATTCGTAAGAGAAAAAGCTCTCATATTGTGATAGTAAGTTCTTCATTACTAAAATGAATTTGCCCCAAACCCGTTAAAATCAATGGAAAGAAAAAGAGAAAGAAAGGGGGGTGGGGGGGAAAGGCAGGCATTTGATCAATCAGGCGGAGTGACATGCATCTAACTATTAACCAGTTGTCAAGCAATTTTGCTACTTTTACTGATTGCAGAGGCATATTATCATGACTAGTCTCAGCATCATACCATCTGCAAGGCAGCCTGGACACTTAGCTTCCATTCTGGCCTGTACAGCATTAAACAGCAGATTACACATTAAATTGTGTAATTATGTGCCAAAAGCATCGTGCAAACTTACTGTAATATTGGTTTCTTGAAGGACATCAGAGTCTGGCGTTTGATTCTGCAGATGCATTGAAATCAGCTGGGCTGATAACACTAGCCAAGGATCTGGTTTTATGTATGAAGAATACATCTGACTGACTTCAGTGAGGGCAGATCTCTCCTTGAACACTCTCACAAGGACTGAAGTTTGTATTATAGTTCTAATAATAGAAGTAAAAGAGAAGATATCACTAGTACTCTTGATAATAACAGTTCTGTTCACATATTGGGTCAAGTTAATTTCTGAGATAATTCTAGCTGAAGCTGTTCAGACTACAACAGGCATTAATTTAATCCATTAGACTTGTCCATTACCTGCTATCTTGGGACATCCTTATATTCTGACTGACCAGCATGAGATGTAACACACACTGTTAGGAAAATAGCTGCTAATAACAGTGACTTTAGTGAAGTGAAAACACATGCTTACTGAATTCCAATGCATGCAGGAAAACATGCTGGCAATTGCAGCAAATAACACAGTAACCGTGCTGTTGTCGTACTGCAATGGCTGTGACAACACAGAGCATAAGGAACAACTGGAAATCTAAAGGAAAATTAAAGATGTCGCCCCTGAATAGGAAATCTACAGAACAATCCACGTAGCCCCATAACACCATTTTACATCAAAAGCACACAAAAATATCTGGGAAGTACCGCCAGGTACCTCATGTCACCATTTTTCTCACACGCATTGAGAAAAACACTCATAAAGCTCCCCTCATCCATCTAAAGAGAGCTCAATAAGAACTCTGCTCTGAAGGACGGATGAGCGTTTGAAGAAGTCTGAGTACTACAGAGAAACTTACCATGAGGCAAGAGGATAAACTGGCACTAAATATGTATCTCTGATTGTCATATTCTACCCTTAACTGAAACTTTAATAAACAATTCTTAAAGAACTACAGTCTATGCTAGAAAAACATAATATTGTGGAAGAACTTTGCCGACAAACCTTTCTCCTAGCCTTTAAATAAAGCTCAGAAACTTGGCTGACCTGATCACCAGCAGCAAATTTCCTTTAGGTCATTTGCTGCTGGTGATCAGGTCAGCCAAGTTTCTGAGCTTTACTTATAAATTTCCTTCAGGTCATTTGCTGCTGAAGCTTCCAAACTATTGGTGCCATTATTGTAACTCTGTCAAACTTTAGAGAGGTAGCTACAGACTACCAGGTTGTTCTCACAAATGCTACCACAACAGGAGCAGCACTTGCTAGTCAGAAAGAGTAGAAACAGAGAACTCCGGAGTCAGGGCACAACAGTGGAAAAGCAAAAAGAACAAAGGGTTCTTATTAGCTGCTTTGAGAATTTGTAAAATACGTAAATTCAGAGCAGCTGGAGATGTAATACCCACTCTCAGAACATCTTTGGTACCTGAAAATGAGGATCAGCTTTTTCCATTACAAAAAAATCCAACATACTGTATTTCAGTCCTGTTTTGAAAGCGCAGGCATTTAATCTCTGTTGATTTACTCTGCTAACCCTCTCCTTGTGCGCATTTGCTCAGCACTTGCACTCGGGTACAAAAGTGCTTGTTATATTCTAACGCTTACGTTTCTAGTACTCGTGTTAAAGTGCTTTTTTCAAATATAGCAGTATCTCTTGTGCTTTTAATCAGAGACATTTGCATGGCATGACCCACTTAGATCTGCAGTTAATACTGTCAAGTATTTTGTTTTTTCAGTTCTCCAGGGTAAGCAGTTACAGGATGGCAAGGCCACCTATACCACAAAACACTTGCCAAGGATACTGCAGAATCACTATCTCTCAAGACACTTAAGCTGGGCTGAAGAAACCAATAGTAAACATGCGGCACAGAACTGCTCAACATTGGCTGAAAAACAGTTAAGTAAACATTTCCATCTGTAGTCTCCCTGACACTTGGATTATTGCAAAAGTTTAAATTCTGAGACTCAGACTTAGTGATCAGTGGCACTATACAGGCTGCACCAGCTCAGCATTTCTAACACGTATCTTCTCAAACCTTGCTGAGGGAATGCCATCTAAGGCTAAATACCTCTAGATTTCTTTAAGATACATATGAACAGTAAAACAGTGAAAGAGTGAAATAACTTCCAAAAATGATTCCAATTCATTTGTTGAGATTGACTGGAAATAGCCAGAACCATATCATGTCATGTTAGTCATTCCAAAGCCTATTCCCAGAAACATTGTCACTTGATTGCAAGATGCTGTTCAGCTTTGTCAGATCTTGGTCAACTTAGTGCAATCATGAAAACCCATCAGCAGGACAAAGTAAATGCGGTACAAATACTCTAACCTACCATCACAGAGCTGCCATGCCTTACACTGCTGTGCTTTCTTACTGTCAGGTACTTTGGTGACACAGTCTTCCTGAAAAGCTGCTTCTGGCCAGCACAGGATTTCTAGAAACACGTTCAATGCAACAAACAACAAAGATGAGGCAATGGATGGCTTCTTGGTGCACAAAGGAAATCTGATGGTAAGAGCAGTGTTTTGATGTTATTTCTAGTGCAGTAATTCCTCTCTTCCAGTGCTGGCTCTCGTTGTTTCTGAGGAAGTAATAGAAGTGCTTTAGGATCAAGACTCTACTCAAGAAAGGTGGCAACAGTAGAGTTGTTTCTGCCAAGGTGGCCTCACACTATGTTCCTTTTCTCCTTTTTATTATCCCACTGTTCTCTGCAAATGCAAAGTACCCTTTTCTCATAAATGGCTTTCTCTGGCAACCCAGGACAGCTGTTCAACTCAGGACAGTTGTTCCTAATCTCTGCCAGATTGCAGCTTGCTTCTGAAGCCTCTGCTTCAGAAGAGAGTGCCTGGAAGCTTGCCCCATCCTTTTGCCTATACCAGCTGACCTAAGAGGAGAGACTGCTTCTCCATGCAAATCTTGCCTCTTTTATTCTGTGATAAGAGTTTCAAACAGAGAGGGAAAAAGCTAAGACAAGGCATGTTCTACAGTATCCCCAGCAAGTTATTACAGATTGACTATTTAACATTATTGATTTATATGTGCAAACTTAAATAGACACTTTTTAAATAAGTACTTTGGTATCAGTTATGCAATAAAATCAAAGACTGCTATTAGTCAATTAAGCAAGCAAGCCCATTATGTAGTTTCTAATTACAGTCTATTTAAATAGACCGTGATGACAAAACCAGAGGGGCAATTAGTTTTGATCTAATCAAAGTAAATAAAAAAAACCCCCACTTTCTAAATACCAGGAAACTGGTATTGAAGCCTGAACAAACATGATGAGAATAGATCACCTTTAAAACTGATTGACTAACATCCATGTTTGTACATCCATGTTTTCGTAGCCATTTCAGCAAGTATTTCCAAGAGTAGTGAAATTGTTAAATATATTTTCACTTTACACCCATAGCTTCTTTTTTCTTCTTTTTCAAGATGAAAATACAGGAGAAAAGTTTTCAAATGTCTAAATATTTCCTGTGAAACAGCACAGATTGCAAAAAGTCTTCCAGAGAGTTTTTTAGAGAAGGGCTAAGTGGGTCAGTATTCATACTTTTCTGAAAAACTGATTTTCTGAAAAACCTGTGGAACAATTACCCTATATAAAGGGACAGCATAAGGCAGGCTGGAATTGCATCGAAATCATGAAAGAGAAAAATATTGATTGTCAAGATTTTGGTGAGTGCTTGACAGCTATCATTCAAAACCATTGAATTAGCATCCACTTTGAGAAACAGAAGGAACATTTCCTATAGGAAGTTTATTCAGAAGAAGCAATATATTTCATTTGCATTGTTAAAACCCCATCCAGGGACTCCTAGATGAAGGCCACATTGCAAAGAACTGCTTGGGGCACTAATGTGCAACAGTAGCAGTTCTATGCTTGCTAAAGAATATAAATATCAGAAAGCACAGAAGTTACTAAGCTAGATATGGGTCACAGCAGGAAAGGAAGTCAAAACTTGCTGAGAAATCTGTGCTACCGTTATCCTGTCTCAAACCAGCAGTCTGGCAGGTGATCATGGAGTGTCATTGCATAGAAATTTAGAACCAGTCAGCTGGAAAGACTACGGAAAAAAATCAAGACAGCGTTTGTTGTAGCTAGAAGATAACAAGCAGCTTATCAGTGACAGAGAGTTTCTGTGCCTACTTTAGACAGAAAAGTTCTTCCAATTTTACATGTTATCAAAAAGTACATGAAGATATTGCTATAAACCTAAAAAGGGATCTAGAAGCACTAAAAAATAATTTATCTTACCAAAAAAAAAAAAACCAAACCAACACCTCTTATGGCTGCATTCAGTAAATATTGTGCAAGAAGAAAATTCTCTTAGGATGTCCAAGGAAATAAGGAATATTAAGCAAAACGGAAAAAAGGACTTCATGTCAAGATCATTGAAGACAGTGGGAAAGAAGAAAAAAAAAAAAAAAAAAAAAGAGACCTGTTAACTTCAGTGACCCCAAGATCATTCACAAGATACCTACATTTGATTAGTATTAAAACAGGGTATTCGGAATCAAGTTCTGAGCTGGGAATCACAGAGAGTGATCTAAGCAATAATTTTGTTTTTAATATACAGAGATGTTTTAAATGCTTTCAAATACTTGCCATTTAGCTTTTTCTCCCCCACCCCACCCCCCCATCTTCTTTTCTTTCTTTTTCAAGCAAGAAGATATATTTCCTAAAATCTTTTCAGCCAGCTGGCTACATATTGCCCAAAGTTGTCTCCATATGTCTTATCGCTCTGGCTTTGTAGCATATGGCTTTACAACAGTTTCAAAGGTAGCAGAAATAGGTGTTGTGAACAACCTCAGATAATTAAAGGAACAGGAAAGAAAGTTCATTTAAAAAATTCTCACAACACATCAAAGAACAATAGCAGTCAGTGCAGTGATAAAAGTACTGCAGTCAATGTCACTGGACAGTTTTCCCTGCTGAATCCAAAAATTAACGTTACTATTTCTGCACTGGAAAGTTCCAGAATTATTGGATTTGAACTGTCATTATTTTTTGAAAAGTCTAAATAAGCCAATGTGAACCTCTAGCAAAGAGCTTCATAACTGAAAGAAATTTAAAGGTAGGAGAGATAAAACACTGCAAAATAAAAAAAAAAACACAAAACCAAAACAAACCGACAACTCAGCAAGTCAATGGAAGCAGGCTGCTAGAGATGGACAGGCAATGTCCACAATTTTATTCATTATCAAGTTAACTTCTGTTTTTTAAAGAAGGTTACAGCTCCCAGGTTCAGCCTTCTTGGGACACTATAGAAGCAAACACCTGGATTAATTCAGTGGTTTGCATACATCAAGGAACAAATTTCACTTCCATGGAAGTTGAGAGAGAAACTCCCCTTAACACACAGAAAAGTACAATTGAAATTTTAAAAGAACCTGCAAACCTTAGCATTTTCATTGTATTTCTACTCTTGTCTCTAAGTTTTTCCTCTGAACTATAAATTGTCAGCATCTTTCCCTGAGCTTTGTTGTCAGTGCAATACTGTCTTAAACAATCTGACTTAATTTTCTCCCTAGTGATCTTGTATTTATGAAGCTAGATCCAAGAAAAGGCTAATATGAACAAAAATGATACTGCAACGTAAGTGTTTATGCCCAAAGCTGTAATTAATACATTCCCCCATTCTTTCCCCCTGCGGGAATGTTGCTGCTAGCCCCTATTTTAAACACTAAACTTCATACGTCCCTCTTTTCTTGACTAGGCTTGACTTTACATTTCTCCAGGCATTTGCAAATAGATTTCTGGACCAAATTGCCATTCCTAATTCACTATCTGAGCCTAGCTGGATTTCACAAACAAGATGGGAAGTCTTCACCTAGTACATGTTCTCACAGCACATTCATACACCACAAAACCCAGGTGTCTGCAAGACACTGTTAACCTCATTCTTTTGAAATTGGACATTTGAGCTCAAACCCAAGCCTCTGCGAAGCTCAGGTTTTCTTTGCTGTTCTTCCTCTGGCCAGTAGCAGACAGGTTATTTAAGCATGCTCTCTTTCTTCCGTCTGTGCCAAGAGCTGTAGGCAGCACAGGCACGGAATTGGGAGCAGTTGTATTTCAGGCAGACTTTATTTTCCTTCTTCAGGCAAGAGTCGTAAACAACATTGGATCCAGTTTACCAGTTAAAACATTTCACTAGTGTTATTATGCCTGTGTCTGGTTATACATATCACCTTCTAGAAAGGATACAATCATGTAGGAACAGCCTCACAAGGAAAAGTGTCGCCTTGATCTCAAAGCAGTCCAAAGCCAAGGCATTAGGCACAGTAAATTAGAGGCCTGGAAATTCAACTGAGAGCTCACACTGTACTCTACATCTGGAGCTACAGTATTAACATGCCAAACAACTAACTTTTAAACGGAAAGAGTGACACTGTGGTTTTTTTGAAAGGAAGGATGTAAGTAACCAAACTCCGGAGGGCTCAAGGCTGTGGATTTGAACAGAGAGGTGCTGCGAAGAGGAATCCAAATGGCYAAAAAGGCCAGAAACTTAAAATCCCCAGTTAGCAACTCAACAGATCTTCATGCCCAAGAGACAGAAAAAAAGTAAATGACATACATACAAAAAAAAAATCCCTCTCATTTTCAGAGGTTATACAAACACGCACAGACTTATTTATACTTAAAGAATCAAAGAGAAGTTATTAGTTGAATAATATTGGACATCTGCACAGAATGCCAATAGGAATTTAGGTACACTCGTTCCCCCAGACGGCACCAGAACTTTGAGGACAACCTTGCTATGTACTCCCAACATAAGAAGAGTGTAGAAGAAATGATGCGTTAGTCACAAGGTGACTGAATGCTTTCACACAATTTCTTAATTTATTTGATCCATTCAGCTGCAAGTTAGAAAGGTCTTGCAGCATCTAGTAAAATCCCTGTTAAGAAAGATTTTGGATAGGAACTTTTCTGACCATTTATTCTGCTATTTATACTTAAAAGACGTCAAAAGGAGCAGAAAAATCTTCTCCTCTAGCTTGTCTTGGAAGAGCTGCCTTTGTAGTAGCAACAGTGAGAACTCTTATACAGAAAACATGTTCATGGTCAGCGGCATTTCTTCTTCATTCGGAAGAGAGAATAGGTGAGGGCCGCATACAAGCTGTGCTTATGGGAAGGGCTGATGTAGGTCTGTATTTAGTTATGTTCATTTCCAAATCCTAGATTTAAGCCATTTCCATGTCCTCAGTATTCCTCTTGGTAACCAAGGAAGTTCTCCGTGAGAGAGGCAGAGATGCGGAGAATCCTACTTTTAGATGCTTGGTTAGTTAGAATGTCTCTACAGTGCGCTGCATCATTAAGGGGGGAAAATAGATGCTGCATTGCATGGGCCTCACTGTCCTTGGCTATCACATCATTAATTGAAATTTAGGGGACTTAACACCTTGAAATACCTGTTTTTCAAAGTGTCAATTCCCTTAATGAGCCTGTCTGAAAGAAAGCATATAATCTGTCACCTCCAAATTACACTCTAAATACCCAGTTAAATGATCTATTAAATAATGCTTCTTCTGGGCACACTTCACATTAAGGAACAGGAAGGGAAGGGGCACTACAATAAATTTCACAAACAAAGACATATTGTCCAAAAAGGATTTCCCACATGACACATTTACTGTCCAGTCCTCTGTCTGCTTGCCTCCCCTGACTGCAGCTGTCTTACACTCCGGTGTCCTGTGGACTGAACCCCAACTAGATAATGTTCAAATTTTTGCTGCAAACTGTGACAACTTCTTTAACTCTGTTCACTGTCAAGCTATGCTTCATGCACATTCTCATTTGGTTTTGGTAATAAAAGAAAAAAAAAAA